>JASCQX010000092.1:13859901-13887588 GCA_030264415.1 Sardinella fimbriata
CACACACACACACACACACACACACACACACACACACACACACACACACACACACACACACACACACACACAGATAGGGGCCTAGTACGCGCGCGCAACCTTGCGCGTGCCACCACTCTGCGAGACACACATATAAACACATGAATCCGCACGCACTCGCGCGCACAGAAACACAGGCGCGCGAGCGAGCGCGCACTGTTTAAAATAGGAAAGGATATGAAGTCACAAGTATCACAAATTTTGACACTTTGACTAACAGGGAAGGTGGGCACTATGGGTTCATTCTCCTTTCACTTTGGCCACTATTAGCCAATCGTCTCATTGACACAGAAAATAAAATTTCTAGACAATTAATGTCGACCAATTGTGTTACGTTAAAGACGAACACAGAAGCTGCCATATTTTTACCTGTCCAAAAGTTACCACTTTATCAAATATTTCACTAATTTGGTCTCAAAATTTGGTTTATTAATGCTGATATTTCTTGTGACACTCCACCTGTGTGACTATTGCAAAACCAAGTATTATTCTGTTCTCATATAGGCCTTCAGATAGACCATGAAAGCTCACGTCTGTGTGGAATAAGCACGTCCCATACAAGAGATATTCAATATCAGTTTTTATTGGATCGTTCGGTATTTTGAGGACATCTTGATGTTCACGTCACAACATTCTTAAATGAAATACAAAAAGGGCGATACTGAGTAATGGTGCTTATCACAACCGTTATCATTTAGTGCATTTAAAACAATATATAAGAGTATGCCCACACTGTTTCGTGATAGAGGACTGCATAGAACAAAGATGTATGATGCCTTAAACTGAAAAAGTTGCCCATTTACTAACACAGAATGCGAATACCGTCTGCGCAAGAAAAGGCCGCGGGTCCAGCGGGTCAAGGGTTTCGGGGTCAGTCCTTGCGGCTGAAATACGTCTAATGCAATAGAAAATGTGTCCTCTGGTTGAACCTGCCTCTGGAGCTTTGACTGGCTTCTGTAAAAATACCTTTTCAACCCTCTCAACAAGAGGGCTTCTGAGAAGACATCTTCGCAATGTGTGAGCTCCCAGCTTTGTGTGCAGTAGACAATGATTGCAGAAGAGAAGCTACTGGAATATTTAATCACCTCGTGAATGCATCCTTTAGAATTTCAGCATTTGACTATTCTTTTAGCTTATAAAATACTCCCAGTAGCCTATTATAAACCTAAACACGTTGCAACAAAATATACTTGTTATTTTTTTTTTATTTATTTTTTTTACCAAGAGAATACTGTGTGGTGATGTTGCCATCCTGCCCTCAGGATTTTCAAATACCATGTTGCTACAAAACGCGTTTGTAGAAAATACGAACAAAATACAGATATATTACATAATATAGATAAAATGTTGCACTTTTATTCGATTAACACAATAACAAGTTTATGGAATGTTCAGGACATAATTTGGGTCCATGAGCATTGTAAACGCAAACTCAAACTTTTAGCATTTTCCATTTTGATATTCAATAAATAAAAGTTTTCAATGAATTCACTTCTAAAATGTATATTACAATAGTAAAGGTAGATGAAGAAATAAAAAAACAAAGTGTAGTTAAAGTATTTTGAATGACATCTGGAAGACAGATATACAGCTTCTTTAATTGTACACTGTTTACAAAGGTGTCACGGGAGATTTATAGCCTAGCTAAGAAATATTCAAATCAACACATAGGCATTTCTTACTCCAAAAATAAAATTCAAACGCCATTGTAGATTTTTTTTTCTGTAGAGTTAGTGCAGTCAGAGACTTCAATGAAGATTTTTTTTTTCAGATAAACTTTCTATCTGTAATTATGCTCCTAACTTCACTGAGCATTTAGCCTGCCTTTCAGTGACCGCTCCAAGTTTAGGAATAGAAATACTATCCAACTCGAGCCGCCTTTTCGTAAATAAGTTCCACTTTTAGTTTTAAATGAGATGCACATAATCGACTTTCAAATGACCGGGAAGATACCGTGTTCTTCAAATGAATAATAGTTTTCTTCTTCAAACAGTAGCCTTCCGAATTCAATTCATTCTCCCCTTGTTGAATACATGAGGGGTTAGCTAAAACAGACATAGAACATAAGACTGCAAATGTAAGCACTTGGATGCACCATTAAAGTGTTACAGCTTAGGAGGCGTTTGTTGTGAAAACAAGGTTTCGGTTTCTGGAAATCTACTGTACCTCAGAGGAACGTGTGAAGAATGTGGTGATGCACTCGTCTCTTCTTAACCACCTAAGATTTACACTGGTGGGGAAGGGTGATATATCAGCACATGGTCCACACCTCGTAGCTCTCTCGCAAAGCATTTTGTAATGTGCGCCTCTGGTTCACATTCACAAATGATAATGACCCAAAAATGTCATGTTGAGACCATGCAAAGTCAAACGCAGCATTGTCTACAATACATAGTTCATTTTATACTTCAGAGGAAGGGGAGACGGACTCCAGTTTCAGTTATAAAGTTGTGATATCTGTCTGGTTGTCCTTCTGAACGTGTTGTACATGCTGGTTTGAGGCCGACGCAGATCTTCCTTTTGTGTTGGGCAGTTTGTGATCCTTTTTCCATTTCATTCTTCTGTTCTGAAACCAGATTTTGATCTGGCGCTCGGAAAGACAGAGGGTATGAGCAATCTCAATGCGACGCCGTCTGGTCAGATACCTGTTAAAATGGAATTCCTTTTCCAGTTCTAAAACCTGCTGTCTTGTGTAGGCTGTCCGTGATCGTTTAGGTTCTGGTCCTGTGTAATCCGGATTCACTGGTAAGAAGAAAAGTGTAAGTTAGCTAACAACACTCTAGTCAACAGAACATCTGAACTTTTCCTCAAATGCATGGCTAAAATGTTTGAATTTTGAACATCAGAAAATAAACAAGCTCTCATATTTCTTTTCATCAGAAATCCTGCTAAACTAATAATCGCCCTGACTTTTCAATACATGGAAGAGCAGGCAAAAGTAGCGAGCGGCCTATTTCCCAAGCAATAAAAATTTATGGCTGATGTAATTGGCGGCCCCTTCAAAAGAACCCATAAATATTTCACTGACTGATTCTAGTGTGGGTTAAATAGCAGCGCGGACTGGTCCGAGAGAGATATCACTGAAAGTGAATCTTACCCGTTGTAACGTGCACTTTCTTCATCCAGGGGTAAACTATTGCTGGCTGCTTGGCTTGTATCCCGTTTTGGTTCTTTGTGTTTTGCTGCTGCCCACAAGTCCTTGGGCCAGGTATTGGGACCGAGGGACACTGCTCGGTCTGGGCGGTGAAAGGGCTCGGATGGCTAGCTTGCTCCTGCACATGACCCCGCGGTTGCACTGTGGAGCCCTGCACAGTGTTACAACTGAAGGGCTGCTCGGAGTAGTTTGACCGTGAATAGATTCCTGGATGCTGGAAATCAGTGTCCGGCGATGGACTGTAGTACCCTGCAGTCTGGTCAGGTATATAGCTGTTTTGCGAATATTCCTCACAAGGAGGAAATTTAGGATCCACATACTTGGAGTTCACCATGTACGAACTCATGGCCATTAATTTCTGAAGGTAGAAAATACTAATTTTTCTCGAGTTGTCTTTTTTTCCTCCCTCCATAAAGCCCTCCTACTTGCTGTCAACAGAATAAAGTTAGGCGACCATGTGACCAGATTAGCCAATGGAGAAGAAGGGAGTCTATTATCGGATAAGCATACACACCTAACAGCAATCTGACCCAAACTTCACAAAATATTTTAATTAGGACAAACAAAAAGACATTTCACTGCACTTTCAAACTTGCAAGCTACAAGCTTTTTTGAATGTCGACATAGTAATGTAGTGTAAAATAACACTAAAACTGATAGATTTGCAGCTGCACGCTCCCATCCTCATCAAAATGATAATATTTTAACAAACATCTTATATATGAGATTTTACAATGATATCAGGTTGCAGCTTGGTCTGCCTTGCGCTTTGGCGTAGTTCAGACCGAATAAATCAAACACAAGGCAAAGATTTTGACATATAAACAAACAAAAGACACAAAAACGACCCCAGGCACAAAAAGTGGGAATAAAGACCAGTAGACAATTGATGGAGACCGTCTTTGTCAAGAAGGGGTCATCCAAAAGTTACAGGAGTCCCATCATTTCATGTGCTCTAGTCCTTTCAGAGGCATGGAGGGGGCTCCCTACAAACCATCAATACGCTCTGACAATCAATAATTAAACACACTGAAACAAAGGGGATCTAAATACTAAAACTGAAAACAAGTAAAAAAAAAAAAAGAAGAAATCACCCACTCATTTTAAGACACTGATATCATGGTCGAGGTCACTGCATTTATGATTTGGGGTAAAACTGTTCCACCATATCGAAATGGTAACAATTGTCATTACAGCTCCTGGGAGGCCAGAGGGTAGCATATTGAGAGGAGACAAAAAATGATGTCTTCAGTTGCTGAAGAGTACAGTTATGATTTTGTTGAAATCAATTTAAGCACAACTGCACTTAGTTGAGATCACTTTTATGACCAGAACTCTTATACGCACCATGATCAGTATGTTAAGGCATGGTGCATCAACTACATGGTTCTACCTTTGTGGGCTCACGGTTCTACCTTAGTGAACGACAAATATGAACATTTTGCATGACTAAAAACAAGTGATGAGTTCTATCGAGGTTTTTGCATCATCCATATACTCCCCTAGAATCGAATCTGTGACCGTGATATAATCACACAAATTCGGTTCTACAGGGTATATATAGACAACGGAATATGCAACCGATTGCTGCTCTGTGCGACTAAGTGTTCTTCATTTCATTGAAATATATTTGACCAATGTAGGCTAATGTAATCAGATAGAGGAAAAGTCAAACCACTAAATCTTATTTCGAATTCGATGTCAAACATTGGATTTCTGAAGTAATATGAGCAAAACTTTGAACCAGTCCCATTAGAAAGATTAACATTGCCATTAAAAGCGCCACACCTTACGGAGACCAAGTTGAATGAATTCCGTTATCTCTTCTCAGTCGATATTGACAGGCCTATAAGCCAAACGCAGCCTTTTCATTTCAAGATGAAAACATCTAAACATCTGTAGCATCCTTGTAATAAATAAATAAAAGCACATCACCTATCAAATGATAGGCTACTGAAAAGCTTAGAAGGCACTCAGGCAGTGGAAGCAAGACCCTTTTAGTCTTTCCTACTCCATGTGAATCATGCAGAAGCACAGAGGGCACAGACTGGGCTACAGGCCTAGGGGTCAACTAAATCATTTACAAACATCACAAAGTTTCATTAATTTTTGCTCGAGCAGACAGCAGTCCAGAAGGAGCACGAAAGTTCATCAGTTATATTGGACCCATCCGGTGGTCATCTCCGTCCAGCGCTTAAAGGCTGGTAGCCTACCAAAGAGGGAACCTCTCGAGACTAAAATTATAACATATCAAAGAGAAAAAACGGTATGTCTGTTTATTAAAGAACGTTCGTTTAATCAATAATTTAGGCAATTGTGTATATATCGTTTCTGATATTCTGGGTGTGCCATTACGCATTTTAATTATTAAGCCGTAAGGTCTCACGAGGCCAAATGTCCTTATTTATGCTACAAATATAAAACGCTGCGTTTTCAGATGTTTTCGTAGGATTCATGTCTTCAAATTAGAATTTTTACGACACGTGTTGTTTTAATTATTGACTATTAAACCGATCATTTGAAATATAGGCCTATTTAGAGGTTAGTTAAAAGTTCCAGAATATCCGACAAGATAAAATTCAAGTTATGAGATCAGGTCTCATTAACAAGGTGACCAACAGTTACAAACACAATAAGGTTAATTTATAGGAATATTACTTAGTTTGGATTTTCATTTCTGTTAGACAGCTTGACCTGAGTTTCACCTTTCCTCGCGACTTGTTCAGACGGGTCAAAGCCGAGTTACTCATGAACAAAAGAATTAAAATGTCATCACTTGTCCCGGCCAATGGTTTAAACTTTAACGAGTATAGAACATATCAAGTATTGCAAGGTTTTTTCTTTACAAAGTAGAATTAAAGCGGTGTGGTCAATATGTGCAACCAATTATTTAAATACATGTCTACAATAGGCTAAAAACCTACGTTATAGAAAATATAGGCTATGAAAGTTTACATTAATTCAAAAAATCAAAACTTTAATAGCCTATGCCTTTGCTGAATCCAGGACCAAAGTGAGGTAGGCTATACTCATGATCGAACTGAATAATTACGCACAGCAGAACTCTTTTTTTTTCTATTGAAATGGGGTAGGGTTCCTATCTCCTCTCATCTATTATTCAATTCTCACCTAAATTCAAATAGGTAGTTATATCCCACACAACAACCAATTAAAAGTTCATTGTCTCCGTACTTTTCATAAGATGCAAACAACATAGCCACCATTAATGCATCATTTTAATGAAATAGCCTATTGCTGCGTACATTCATTAACACATGGCTATATCAACGTCTAGTCTATAGAAGCAAAGCCCGTGCTAAAATATTAAGAGGTCATTATGCCTTCCGAATGAACATTTCTTCATTAATTTATTGTCGAAATGTATAATAATATATTTTTATGGCAATCACAAAATGCTATGGCTTTGGGGGCGCTATAGAGCGCGTGCTATTGAGCTGCATTAGGCCCACATAGAGATGACAGTGGTCTATAAAAGTAATTGAATTCGTTCGTGACATCATTCCGACTAACTCAGTTTTAATATTTAGATGTACACAATTGTTAACATTTTGAGTAAGAGATTAACAGTTGATATACCACAACAGGTTGTGTCACCGTCCATCGGCTCTCTGTGGCTATAAGGATGGGTGTGATAATAGTCTATTGTTAATTGTTTCGTCTTATTTTGTTCAATAAATCAAGGCACTCGAATGTACAGTAATGTTAGAAGCATTAGGCTACAGGCTGTTTTACAAGTCATTCCATGCTTCCATCCTTTCAGCCAAGCTGAAGACACGTATGCTAATATATATTTCGATAGCAAAGGTTTGAGGGAACATTTTCACAAATAAGTACAAGTATATTATTTTTTCTAATGCAAAAGAATGAAAAGAACAATGCTACTAAAGCCCGGACGTCCAGTCCACACGATGACTCCACTGGCTTTTTACATGGCGCCACTTGGCCTCAAACCCCCAAGTACCGCATAACATTTACGTCATCTTCATTATATTGTGTCATTTTAGCTCATCGCTACTGTAGCCTATGCAACCATGTATCGTTCCCTCCAGAATATACAGCTATACCATCCGACTATTTAAACACACCGAAACAACAGCAGCTTTTAGACTACCTGATTGCCTCACAAAGGCAACTCCTTCACCTACGACAAGTTCAGTGACGAGTGTTGTAAGAGTCTTACCTCGAACACCAGCGCGATGAGAAAAAGGCTGATAGATAAGTATATCCATGATCCAAAGGCAACGAGAGTCTAATACTCGCCTCGACCAATTCAGGGTTCTATTCTAAACCATCTGCAAGTCCTTTCTAATATACAATGTGAATTATATTTTGGCTTGTCAACTCCCTGGCCATAAAACAAAGTTTAATGGTATCACGTGCTTCCCCACAGCCATTCAAGACACCGCACTGGTGCCATAAATAACCCTCAAAGTTGCACTTATTCAATAATGGCGATTACACCGGTGTCGCCGGAAAAAAAGAGGCAAGCCATACGCATTTGCCATCTATGTCTTAAATGTTTCTGTTATCCCAGGGCATTTTGATTTTTTAACAGTTTTGTGCAAACATAGGCTAGTTGTTGACTTTGGAGATAAACTTAAAAACTAGTTTAGCTTACTGTAGGCCTGTAGACGCTATCTCCACGTTCTTTCAAAATAATAACCAAAATCAGACCACTGTTTTTATGCACAAAGGAACAAATTATAAACTTTTGTGCTCACTTCTCGTAAACTTCTGCAAGTTTCCTCTCCTTGAATCTAGTAAAATCTGAGGTAATAAAACCATAAAACTGGATTCCTGGTGAGAGGGTAGCAAAATGTACGTGTGAACCTCAACTGCAAAAAACACCACCATATGGCACTCTTCAAAACAGTGGAACGTTTGTTGTGCAGTTGGCCACCAACGGTTTGTAGGAACGTTTAGTTTATACATTAGGCTATATTTTGTTCATTGTCACATTTGTGACCATGGAAGTGTTTTCTTCTTCTTCACATGAACATAAAGCTTTATGATGGGTCTTAGTTAATCAATGAGAAACCCTTTCGGCGCACAGCAATTAACAGTCCGGAGAATCCTACAGGCAACAGGATTGTTCGCTAGTTCGCGAAAAAAATACAACCTTCACATTTCTTGTAGTTTCCTAAGGGTACCCTAACCCTAATCCTAAAGGTGGGCAACGAATGAAAGTCTCAGTCAAGTTTTCGGTCATTGTAGTAGGCTAGTGGCTACACGAAGGCGTGGCATGAGACTTGTAGGATACTAATTACTCACTCGCCACAAAAATGATCTAAGTGACTTTCATTCGTTTCACAAAGATTACTAATACAGTTCATGGCAAATGGGGGAAACGTAAGAGGCCTCACGTGTTTCACGGGACCAATCACTGCCTTCAGCAGTGAACTTCCAGAGACACGATGCGGAACGATTAGATTGGAAGCCCTGTCCGTTGGGCAACAGCGCCTTCTGCCGGGTGACGGGCAACGCGTTTGAGAACAGAGTGGTGCATGGCTCGAGTTGAGTGTTAATGCGTCTCTCTTCTCCCATGACGTCATGTTTTTCCTTTTGCATGTCACTGAGACAAGGAAATTATCGTTTATTTAAAAGCATCGTTCCTTTAACAATTGTGGTCATAACCAAAACGACTCATAGCGGTGGCAACATCTTTATATGGAAGGATACTAAAAATACTTGGGCATATGTTGACTATCTTAGCTGGATCCAGAGGAGGAAAAAATATCTATCTATAAAAAAAATATATATATATATATATATATATATATATATATATATATGTATATGTATCCTAATTGAGATGAAATGCAAGCTGGCTTGAAATGCTTAAGCGAACACTTGCATACTGTGTTACCCATTGAGTAGATATTTCATGAACAACAAAGGCACAGTGCATAATAGCCTATGCATAATACACTTCTACCGATTCATACATGAATGAAGATCTGTTACACAAGTCTTGTAGCTAGCCTATCACCCTTGCATTGGCTCAAGCATGTAAAACAAATGCACGTCTTTCATAATCTTTTACATTCCTGGCAACAGGTAACTGCATAGCTTGCTTTGCTTAATACTATTAATGCATTAGGCCATGTTACCAATAATTGATGACCTTGATGATTTTTTTTCTCTCAAAATGTAGATCTGGGAAAATGTACATTGATGTTGTAGGCTAGACTACATCAAATTTTAACCAAAAAGAAATGTGTTCTATGCTGCTGTGTTCTCGCTTGTGGATGTGAGCCTCACATTCAGTTGCTGGGTTGTTGCCTGTCCCTCGCTTTGCCGCATTGCAGTAAGGTTGTAAATACTTTTGCAGCTGCCTGTCAGGCAGCAGTGAAATACTGTCTTTGTTCTGCAGCCCTCATCTCCAGGCTGCTAAGAAGAGCTTTGCCATGAGAACTATAGCGTCCTTGCAATTTAAAATTGCATATAGGGGGGAATACAATGATATCTTCTTTTATGACAGCAACTTCCGCAAACCTATTTAACCTCTAACTGTTGTTGTCCAAATCAGCTTAAGGTCTAAGGGAAATAATGAAGGATGACAAGACCTCTTCCTTCCTTTTTTAGTTTTCATTTTCATTTGGTGTAGGCCTAACAGCAAACATGATTATCTAAAAACAAAATTAGGCTATATATTTAATCCTGGAAAGGTTTTTCCTATTTCGCCACCCCTGGCATCGGATGTATAAAAACTCTTGAGGGTATGCTAAAGATCATTGTACATTTACATCTCAGTGATCACATATAAAACATGGAACACATATGGATCGGCGTCATTTTCTAAAGTACTCCATATATTATAATGTGCCGTTTTCTTGCTACAGAAGGCACTAATGGCACTAAGGCCTAGGCAACTTGTAACAGAATACCATTTCTTAGAAATACAGACAAAACACACCTCGTCTTGTTCTATCTGAATAACTGCGTGATACAACCAGAACTATAGCCTATACTGACTTGCACACGTACAACTTTGCACAAATTAAAAATACAAATGTTAAAATCGTATCAAATTACATTCGGCGCATCAATATAGCTATTGAAGCCAATTTAGCTATGCGATGCGATGTGCATTTCACCTGATAACATTTAGACTATGTTCATTTTAGTAAAATAGTTAGACTGTATTCTTATTACAAGTTAATAATCAATCTTGAGCATTAGGGATAATATCGAAAAATATTGCATGCACTTTGCCATAGAACCCATTTCTCCAGCCATTAGCCTAAACTGCTATCTTTCATAAACTTACTGGTGTGGCATACTCACACTCGATTGTAAACTATCCCGTATTATAAACGGCATATTACTATTACGAAATAATTTTAAAACATCTTTCTTGATGTTTACTTACAAGTTGTTGGTTGGTAATCCATGTCGTCTATTGCTCGCGTTGCACAACTGTCAGGAAGCATTTCTGTTGGTAGCCTTTTCTTGCACAGATTACAAATAGCCTACCTTAGCGGTGCCCTACACGGTCACGTAGAACAGATGTTTACAGTTACAAAGCCCTGAAGCGGTTTACAGATATGACTGTTCAAAGTCACTTATACCAAAATACAGCTTTTTGAAGGGTATACACACAGAGCGTTTAGTTTGGGGCGCTTTGGCTGCAGAATGCTATGAAAAAACCGCTTGGGAAATCAGGAAAAGGGCCATGAAGACGTTTGCCTCATGCACATGACCAGTGGCATCCAATGACAGGCGATATAGGCTCATAAAAAGGTCTATTACCAAGTTGTAAATTGTCTCCTAACAAAAAGGAATTTCGGGCTGCTGCAGTTCCTCTTGGTTTTTGCGCATAATGGCTGAAGCCATTCCTCCATTTTTGTTCAGTGAAAGGGAGTTTTGACGATCTTTCACTAGTTTTGGGAACAAGAGGACCCTTATCCAATGTTGGGCAGCATCCCTTAGTTTACGTTGTGTTGGAATTACAGATTACCGTGATGGAAAATATGGCTTGAAACACAAGAATCTGACATTAATTAATATACTGGCAATCATCATATTTTTGTGTATCTTATATTAGTTTACAGATCCCTATGTTGGAAAATATCTTTTTAAAAGCCAATAGCCTGACATTAGGCTATTTAAAACATGGCATTTATTATGGTTCAGGGTATCTTATTGTGGTTTGTATCTTCCCATTTATAACGTCCAACTCTTCCCATCGCGCTCTCTCTCTCTCTCTCTCTCTCTCTCTCTCTGTGTGTTTGTGTGTGTGTGTGTGTGTGAGTGTGAGTGAGAGAGAGAGATGTATGTATGTGTCCACATGCCTCTTCATATGAGATTTTATTTTCTAGCGCTTGTGAAAAGAAGATAGCCTATACCTGAAGGCTAATACAATAATGCTAAAGAAAGGTAAATATCTTCGGTCTCAGCCCTGTATCAGACCTAACCCTATAGGTCAAGCATTAAGCGTGAGTGTTTTTCGCACTGACGTCAGTGAAAGTGAGAGAAGACCAGAAAATGGCATGTGTAGTTCCGAAGCCTTGTCAACATAATTATATAAAAAATACTGCTTCTTAAACATGTGTAATATTCTTGCCTTTGCGCTATGAGATGTTCGTCTGTTCAGTGGAGACAATATTGTAAAAAGATTCTGCACAGTCAGAAAGAAAAGCGACATATATAGGCCTAGAAAATGGAACAAAATAGATTGTGGATAACCATGGCGCAATGCAGCAGAGGTGAAGTGAACATTTTCATTTCAAGTTGCATCTATTTAAAGACCTAGTTTTGTAGGCTATTTCAGGGTATCTGTTTTATTTGATAATTAGGCTGCTTATTTTGTCAGATATGCCTACTTAGATATTTTCTATATTTCTAGCCTTACTTTGATTTTTACCAATTATTTGTTAAACATAATGCAATAATGTACAATGCATAAACTGGATTTTATTTCAAACAGCCTTTATAATTTTATTAAAGACTTATTTCGATAGTTAACCGAATAAGATACCAAATATAGCCTACAGGAATGTATGCATGTTGTGCAGAGGAATAGGCAAACATGCTCGATGCAGATTTCTTTTAGTTAGGTTATAGGACACACTGGTCATCCAGTCTAGTCGTCTTTGATTTTAGCGCGGTTATTTGAAGAAGGCACGTCTTTGAACCTCGACCCTCCATTTCCCTTATTGAACAGATCCCTGGTAGTATTTTCATCCACCCATTCCTTTCACAATTTATGAATGCACAGTAGGCTATATTAAGTATTTGATGTAGAAGCATTAGAAAAAGTTCTTTATGACAAACAAATTAGATTTTGCCTAATGCAAGTTTCTCATCTTGGTAGCCTATACAGCATTAAATTTCAAGACAAAATAGAAAATGGACTATAAAACAGTACACAGGCAAACCTTTGGAAAGCCTGCATTCTTGAAAGAAAAAGGAGGGCTGCAAGAACCCTGTACGTGATGTGAAAGCAAATTTTACGACAGCCAACCTTGAGGTCTCATCCGGGAGAACATCTGAGAAGGAGACGCGCCCTGATTCGGGCGTTCTGGTGTTTCGCCAGTATTACTACCACACGATTTACAGTCAGTGGGATTGTAGCAGCTCGGCCTCTTGCGGTGTCGTAAAGAGCTGCTGTCTTTGTAAGTTATCGGATCCGTAAAATTTAGAGCGCTCGCTGTGACACGTAATTCCACAAGGATTCGGTTGATAACTTGCGCTCGGTATTGCTATGTTCCCATGATGATAAAATTCCTGGACCTGTGCTGGCTGCTGGAAACCAATGCTGTTGTCATACATGCTCCGACCCCACATCCCGTATTGACGACTAGGCTAAATGTAGGAAGGAAATGCCTAGCCCAGATCACAGTGTGTAACGCTAGAAAAGGCTAGGTAAGAAGGTTGGCAACACTGTCAGGTCATTGTTTTCAATGTCACTGAAGCGAATTTCAGTGGAACGGGCCTGTTATCGATTAGTGTGCTTGCAAAGCATTCTCGTGTTTGATTTCCCAAATCCAGGTGTGGGTGAATAATGTGAGCGACGCCCCATACCTCACACACACCTCAGGACACATTTGCTATTTACCTTATCAGTCAGATGGTGAGGCGAAGCTTTGTTCAGGTTAATGTTAACAGTCTCTCGGCAATTCCTACCCATTGGGGTCACCTAGCACTCTTCCTGGAGGGGACTTTTTCCACACGATTAGGCTACTAGTAAATTCTTACTTGGAAGACGTATTCTGATTTCTTTAGCATTCCTGATTATTTTCTGTTAAAAAATATATTCATAGCCTTGTGTACCGCGCGCGTGTACACACACACACACACACACACACACACACACACACACACATACAAACACACACACGCGCGCGCCAAGCTGTCGGTATAACATGCCTATTTGAAAAGCTCAGCTATCTGATTCGTTTGGTATCTTTTTTTTAGGTTGTATTATTATTCAGTGTCTTTAATATTGAAAGTTCAAAATATACTATAAACCACAGTGTTCACAAAAATGCCTCACAACACCACAGCTATGGTGTGTTTCATATTCATATTGTCTCCAGCAAGGACACTATTTTCAGAACACTACAAATAGCCCAGTTGTGTAGTAAGCCTAGGGTAACATACACAGCGCATCAAAAACACAAGGGACGGGGACGAAAATTGAGAAGATTAGACAATTTAATCTATACGAATCTAATCCCTAACAACCTAGTTTGAAAAAGAAAAACATGCAGACCATGTCAGGGTGTCGTTCACAACAACAACACCAAGTTTTTTTTTTTTTTTTTTTGCAGAGTTTGTGATGGCAATATAGCAGTACCTCGACATTTCACACAAGCTGTAGGCTATCGGCTTCCTTAATGGAATAGTTTAGTTGTAAAAGCCAGGAAAGCCAATCTGACGCTGACAGACCGCAAGAGGTTACAGGATAGACTGAACTAATAGAATATTTTCGATCGATAAAAAGATTCACTCAGGGAAATGTTGCGATTAAATATTAGAGTCATGTGTCGCAGCTTTTTAAAACTATTTGTTTTATTAAAGAAGTAATTTAACATGGTTGTTCATTTACAAAACCATAAAAAAATAAAATAATAACTATAAGTTAAGGCCTAGCCACAAAAAAGAAACAAATACATACATCATGATTTTTACCAAAAAACGAATCAAAACTCAATTTAGGCTATAGGATGTAGACAGACCATTCCCGTTTGTAGAATGACAGCCTTGTGCTCGTTGGTAGGCTACTTTGCGCCAGTTTAAAGAGGTCTTCCGTTCAGTAGTATAGAGCCACATTGCCCTCTAGTGGAAATGATTCCCTGAACATTAATAAATGAGTCCCAACATCCTTCTTCAAGGAGTGAAGGCAGGCATGGTTAGGACATGTCTTTGGGTCGGTAAGCTAATCCACAAGACCTGGGCTAATTAGGCCTAGTGAAGGCAGCGACTTTTTTAGGAGAAAAAAGAGAAAGGCTGGTTCTACGATTTAATGCTGATGGGGTAGCAGGCCCACACTAAAATAATTAATTTACATGTAACTTACTTTTGAGGACAACAAATTCTTCTTTCCATTGCATGCACTGGGTATTTTGGCAGTAGCCTATCCTATTTATCAATTTTGGAAAAAAAAAACAAAAAAGCGTATTTTAAAGGAGAGTCAATGTGAAGTTTTTCCTCCCCTGGAAAGGAAATGTAGTTGGTGAATAAACGTGACTTTCTCTGTATTGTGGGATGATTTCTTTTCAGGCTCGCTGACAGACAATTTACACGCCACAGCAGCGTGTCTGCATTTTTGTTTGTCAGCAACAGACACAAACACCCAAGTAGGACGGTTTCAAAGAGGGGTGCAATTACAGCCTTGGCTCATAAACTCATTTAGACCAGACGTCTAGCCATCTCTATGACTTTATTGGACCAAGTTTCTTCCTGCTTTAAAGCAATTATGGGTACAGGTCTGACAATAAATTGGGGGAACTGTGCAACACCTTTCCCAATCACAAACACTTTATTGCCAATGCCAGTGCAACCTCGTCCAGCAACGTTAGTTTCCTATTAGCCGACCCCCAATTGGAATTTCATAACATTCTTTTAACGCAGCGATACCAAGTTTTCATTTAGCCAAATGAGAAAGAAAGCTACAGCTACCAATTTAAATAATCACCAATAACAGGAAAAAAACATTTTGTCATAGTAACAGCATTACGTTAATAATAGCAAAAAAAAAACAACAACTGGTGACTGCGACTTCCTTCAAATACAAAGTCTACTCGCAGTGGCCTGCACAGTGAACATTTTGTAATTTTGCTGGTAAAGTGTGTGGGCCACCATTATCAATGATTGTGCGTGTGCACAAAACTCCATTAACATTTAGATATCGGTATCAGGAATTTCTTTTTTCACTGAAGTTTTCTTTCTGGGGAAACATATTTTTAAATGATAGGCCTGTAGATTAATTTGTGGCAGGCTACATACTAATGTGTAATGTTATTTACAGAGCAATTATTTATAAACACATTTAGAAATTCTTAGACGATATTTCAAGAGACCCTTAATTGGCTCAATCTGAAAAGCATGCTTTTAATTTTTCCCCAAGACTGAGTAGTTGCCACATGCGTCTCCATCTTGCACTGTCAAAATAGTTTAAATTACACGAAATGTACAGTTCAACAGTTTCTAATGCTTACAATAGCAGAGAAGAATGTAGAATACTGAAAATGAACCATCGCTGAGCATCTTTTTTGGTAGGCATCAGGCTCCTTAAGATAACATCCTTGTTCAGATAAAGAATTAGAATCCATATGTTTCCAATATGAAATGATTGGGGGTTAATAGCAAAGAAAAGTTGCTCGTCAGCCCCATCGCTTTAAACTGTGGCAGAACAAAGAACTTTAACAACAGTTTAGGTCCCTAACAGCGTTTTATTCTAAACACAACAAGTGATAACACATACATAAAAAGGACGAAACACTTTTTGCCAGGCGCCTGGGATTTGTCACAGTTGGTCTTTGCTGCCCCTTTCTCTGTTCATCTTTTTCATTTTCATTCTTCTGTTCTGGAACCAGATTTTGACCTGTCTCTCGGTTAAATTGAGAATTCGAGCCACCTCATAGCGACGATCTCTTGTCAAATACATATTATAGAGGAATTCCTTCTCCAGTTCTAGAGTCTGGTATTTTGTGTAAGGACAGCGTTTTTTCCTTGTTGAACGTGCATGAATCCAGTTAGCTGCTGGGTTACCTATAAGGGAGATATATAGACAGAAATGGATGAATGCTGGCCAAATCAAATCAACAACTTCAACAGCCCTACTTAAAGCTATAGGCCTACTAGAAAGAATGACCAAACTATAGTTATCGCTCCTGTTTACAAAACAGTAGGCTAAATGATGGGCATATGCGCGGTTGCTTATATAGTTACCCTATTACCAGTTTCATAGTAAATACCAATTTACAGCCGTGGACACTTTCTCAGCACATGGAAAGAGCCCAGACACTTTTATAGGTTAGTAAAACTCCAGTTTTACACACCCTGCTCGTACAGTTCTGAGGGCTGTAAATCACGGGGCAATTTCTTTTACTTACTTGGGTCAAGTTGTTGTTGCTTCTCGTCTTTGGGCTCGCTAGGACTGGAAACATCACTGGCAACAGGATCTTTAGTGGCTTTATCTGCGCTTTCTGCCACCGTTCCACAAGTGTATTCGGGAGCGCCCGGGCTCTCGGCTTCAAACGTGGAGCACTCGGTCCTTTTCGGTGTGTTTTCAGGCTTAGCGCTGTACTGTCGATTGTTCGCGTGGAAGCCGGAAAAAGCGACATGGTTTGAGATTGGGTCTATCCAGGAGCGCACATATCTGTTGTCTGTGCTTGCGATGTGAGGCTGATGAACATAAGGGTGGTATATCCCAGACACTGCAGCGGTCGACTGAGGGTGAACCGAGGACCAGGACGTGGAGAACACGGCTGACTTGGGTGCAAAGCTGCAGGAGGAAAATTCAGCATTTTCTCCCCCGACACCTGACGGCCTGGAGGAGCTAGTGTGGGAGCTTTGGACATATCGTGCGCCGTAAACATCCTCAGCTTCATGTCCCATAATAGAGTCCACATAGTAGTTACTCAGAGCTGTGCTCGACGACATATTTGGATCCCTTCGCAGTCATATAAAAGGTTACACTGTTACGGAAACCTTCCCTCTGAACAATCATAGTATTTTTGCTGGCTTCATCTTCACCGATTGGTTACATGAATCACGTGATCATATTTACCAATACAGTGAGTAAATCAATCCGCTGATCTTCGGATCTCTTCGATTTCGTAGTTTTAGTAAACATATGATGAGTGCTTTAATGTTAAAGGTTGTCAAACTCAATCTGAAACCTATTCCGTGGAATTTGATGTTTAAAATGTCTCGGTGCATTAAGTGGGTGGCGGACTATTTTTTCCCCACATAGATTAATACACCCTTTTAATTCATAA
The DNA here is from genome assembly GCA_030264415.1 of Sardinella fimbriata. Taxonomy (NCBI): domain Eukaryota; kingdom Metazoa; phylum Chordata; class Actinopteri; order Clupeiformes; family Clupeidae; genus Sardinella; species Sardinella fimbriata. The sequence continues at coordinate 13,877,566 of JASCQX010000092.1, forward strand.
CCGACACTCATCCTTGATGTCTCTGCAAATAATTTCAACTATGTGTAAAATCTTACAAGATACCGTCAGGAGGTATGTCATATACTCGACCCTTGTAAAGTATTTTATAGACTACTGACTTGTAAGTCCTCGTAAAATAAATGTAATAACATGCTGTAAAATAACGAACCCACGTTTCAATGCAGAATCGTATATTTTACATTCTTCGCTCCTTCTAAATTGAAAGATTGTTCGTTCATTTGTGAACATGGAATTATAAGTTTGACACAGGATGTAATATTTGTGTACTGATTGTATTTATTAAGAAGCAGGTCATAATGTTTTTATGTCCATCAATAAAACTTTTATGAGGTGCATTTGATTATACATTAATGTGTCCTTAATAAAACGGACTCTGAGCGTAAAAAGGGAATATGTGTGCCTGGGCAGATCTGACACACACACACACACACACACACACACACACACACACACGAAAAAAACTTAAACCCTTTTCTCTTTTGCTCTGGCGTGAGGTAGCAACTGTTGTGATGAGTAGGCCCTTTTTTCGACGAGTGGATATACCCAAACTTTGATTGCGCATTTGACATAGGCTAAGTCAAACCAGATAAAACTACTCCGTTAATCTCCTAAGGAAACAGACGAGCGAAGAAAAATACTGGCCCATGTTTTTTTTTTCCTCAGAAGAGTGAAGAAATAATACAGAAATAATATAACAGAAATTTAGGCCTATGTAGATTGGGATGGGTTTACATGTCAGTGTTTCTATTCTGTTATCTTCAAACACAACACTGCCCGTCCTTGTTACCAACTTCAAATTCATTACAAATTGACCCAGCACTTGTCTGGGTGTGTGTGTCTCCCTGAGAGAAAGACAGTGTTGTGTGTCTGCACTCACGCCAGGCTGAAAATGCTAATCTGTAAAACGTCACGAAAATTGTTTGCTTCTGTTCAACGTTTTATGACTTTATAAGCTACAAAAAGCCCACTCAAATAATTGATATCTGTCCATAGATATATCATGGCAATCACAATTAGCATTTTAACCACCTTTAGAATTATGCAGATATAGACTAGTGCCCATGACACTACTGTTTTGGCCTAATTAAGATTTTTTAGACATACACTTGCCCTATGCACTATTAATAATCAGAAATATCGGGCCTAGAGTAGCAAAAAAAGAATCTCAAGATGCAGAGACAGTGGCTACATTTAAGCGGCGTTTTTTAAATGATCTTGTGGCCTAATTCTAGGCCTCCATGGGCTATCCAACTGCGCTTCAAAGGTTTTTAATACAATCGAAACATACGTATGCTAAAGAATTACATGAAAATAACGTATTTCCACGACAATAACATGATAACCATACGTCCACTTAATTTGGAAGAACTATTAGACTATTCAAATGAGAGACATTTCGCCCATTCTTAATAATAGTCTACATGGCAATGTTTTAGGTGTTTATTGTACATTCTTGTGTGTCAACTGAAACTTCCAAAGCATCTGTTTTGAAAATAGCCCACTAATAGTTACATTATGCTTTTAGATTTGGCGCACATTGGTCCAGCACACTTTACAGCAGTGATAATATCTTGGTATAGGCTACTGCATTTATGAGCCGCTACATATTTGAAACTAGCCTACAAAAAAATGAGAAAACATTTATTTTGACAGAATCAATTTATTACTAGAAACATGCCACAAACATGCATTGGGAGTTACACGCACATTTTAACATTGGATAGGCTACCACATTTTATACAGGAACTTTTACAGTGTTGTGGTAAGAAGAAATGTAGGCCTATATATTTTCAATTTGTCGAGAAATGACGTTACTATTTAGGCTACTTACAAACAGTAGATGTGCTTTCATGTTCGAAATTAATGTAGATGGGGATCAAAAAGCAGTCTACGTGCGGCGATGTGACCATACCAAAACACTCCGCAGATGAATTTCTGTCATTTTCTATAATTTAAGACCTATACCACATTAATGTTACCCTGTGAAATATATTTAAATTACACAATGCTTCACGTTTAGAATACCACCAAAATACAATTCAAATGAAATGGCAACAATCACAGTATCGCAAAGTGGAAAATAAAACTAGAAACAATGTCCAATAGTCTCCAGACAATCCTTTTTTAAGGACCAGAAGAGGTTTGTGGAATATACATTTGTCGACATGCTCAAGAGAAAGTCAGATTCGAAGTAAGTTCTCGAATTCGGTTTTCCCTGCTCATCTTCTTCAGCTTCATCCTGCGGTTCTGGAACCAAATCTTGACTTGTCTATCAGTAAGGTTGACACTTTTACTGATCTCTAGGCGGCGCTCCCGAGTCAGGTACATGTTGAATAAAAACTCCTTTTCTAATTCCAAGGTTTGATGCTTCGTGTAAGGACATCTCTTTTTCCGTCCACTTTTTGCTGTCAACCAATTGCTCGTTGGTGTGTCAGTTTTGCAGTCTGAAACAGTACAAGAACAGAATGTTAAATCCACATAAAGGGCAGTCGAATGAAGACTTCAGACATTTCTGCACTGCAAAGGTATTAGATAGCCTACTGCTGCACTACAGTACATGCACATAGCTAGATCCATGCAGTTTCATGAATTATTTGATATTTAGCCTACTAGTCGCGTTTAAATTCAAGAGAAAAGCAATGAATAGAACCATGGTTAACTGGTTCAGTTAAAGAGACATAAAAATCGTATGATCCGTCCTATGACTCCACTATGGATGTGTTAAAGAATATATCACAATTTCATGGCATGATTATTATCCAACAGTGTATTTTAAGCCCCCCTATTCACACACGAGCGACAAAATGGATAAGAGGATTCTCTTACAAAATCATATCAAGACATCAAGATGTATAAAGACCAAATCTAATTAGTTTCAGTAAATTTCCATATATTCTACAACCTATCAATGAAAACATTTGATTCAGTAAAATCTTAAATGATCAGATTTTGAATACTGTGAAGAAGAAACAACATTTCCAAAAGATAGTGGCAACAAGAGATATTTATGCTAACACGGGCCGGTGGAAAACTGTTTCCTGTAAAGCGTTTTACTGCAACCTGAGTAAGGCTCTCATTAAACATTACGACTTTCGGGTTGTTTGTGTTTTATACTGGGTTTTATGATGCTAGAGCGTTCGTATTACACCGCGACGCGATTAATCCTTTTATTGTACCCACCTTTCGCTTCCTTCTGTGGCAATTCTGGGCTGGAGGCAGAGGTTTCAGTAGAGCAATTCTTCTCCTCCTGTGACTTTGGATCGGGGCTCTCCACAGGGGTAGGTGTCCGTCTTGTCTCCCGGTTGTGTGGCGTTTCGGGGATTTTCTTCTCAATGTCCACAAAAGACGTTGCTTGCGTCTTTGGAATCACTCTGTTTAATTGCACCAGTGTTGTGTTCGGGCTCGTCGTCTCGTGGCAGTATTCCTGTCTTTTTCCAGTCGCATAAGTTTGGCTCAGTCTAAAATAGCCAGGGACAGGGATTTCTGGACCATCAACGGAGCAGGATTCTGGAATCATATTCGAGTACCCGGGAATCTCAGACGAACTGTCCTTTGCCCTCTTGTCGTACATACAGCAGTTACTTTCTTCCTTTATATTTTGTGAAAACGTGCAAGTGGGCATCTGGCTGGATGGTTGCTCTATTCTGCAAGACCTGCTCGGATCTGCCCAGTTATCAATTTGAGGTATGTAGGAATGGACATTCATGCCCATATTTTGGTGGTTAACTTCCCCTCTTTTGCCGAGAGACGGCAGGAGTCCACAGGTTTGCATTCCATAAGTTCCCATTTCAGCATTGGATGGCATGTACATGTTGCTGCTAGAATAAAAACTGTCTGTTCTACAAGCCCCAATCAACGAATCTACCAAAAACGTATTTGCAACGGGAGAGCTATTGGGAAATGACATTTTGGAGAGGATTTTTTTAAAGAGCAGAGAGGTGTCCTTTGTAAGCTGACATATCTAGCAAAACAATCCCCCGCGTAACTCTGGGTGCCTCTCCACCACCACATGACAATCTCACCAATGAAATTTGAAAATGGCCTTGAGACGCAGCCTCCTTTCCCATCACGTGGACTCCTTGACACATGATTCGGATCTGCAGACGTGGTCAACAGCGACATCTAGAACACGGACTTGAAATTGATTCTAAACCAGGACAAAAGCCAGTATTTAACATTCCATTCCTGTTTGACGCATACACGATTAAAAAGGAAATCATTATGGGACTTACAGCAACTTGAAGTACACGAAACAAGTAGAAATATAAATTTTCTGTCGAAACTGCCTATTTTTACAACTGTGTTTAGGCCATTCCAAGTTCAAGAAGGAATGAAATTTCTGGGTGTTATTCTATTTGTGGAGTGTTTTGCATCCAAACGCAAACGTAGACTTGAGCTTTAGTGTGTTATAATCGCTTTAAGTAGCATTGAGGACTATTTGGAAATTCATAGGCTAAATGCATTGAAGAAAAGTTTGCTTAGAAGCAGTACTATTGTAAAGATGACAGGAGGCATTCCCAACACTTTGCTTGAACTTCTGAATATAATTCAATTTTGCTTAATTCAACAATTTCTTCAATAGCGCGCAATTATGTTTTAACATCTATAGGCCAACTCGATATGTTTAAGTCTGCTAAAGATATTGGAAACTGTCTGGCTAATCAGCCTCGGCAACCGAGTGTTTTATAACAAGTAGAACGTAAGCAATTTAAGAATAATTCAGTGAACTAGGATCGAGGCCTTATTTTAAAACAATGTGGAATAGTAGTATGAGCTCGGATTGCTTTTACAGTGCAGGCAGGCCAGTTTCAGCTGCGCGTAAAACTGGTTATTTGACACTGATCAACATGAAAATATATTTTCAGTTAGGCCCATTTAGAAGCCTACAAAAATATGTTAAATAAAATAAAAGAAAGGGTTCCACGTGCCTTCCATACACCGTGAAACACTGACTTTTACCATACGTATTGTGTGCATGTTACTAGCTGACTGGTGACTAGAGATCAACATTATGCTGCCAGTGTCTGCAGGACTGCAGGACTGGAACATTGAACGTGAATTTAAGATGGACTCTGTACAAACGAAAGGTGATACAGATGTTATGCATGCGATGAAATCGTATGCAGGGACTTTGGGCTTGTGTGTGATATGTTGTGGACACTGTCCAAAGCATGTTCAAGTTTAAATGCACTGTTTTATTTTTTTTTCCTTGGCTTTACATAGCCATGTTGCATCCTTAGTGACTTGACACATTGTTTATACTTTAGCAATGATGAGGTATCTTCTTTGTAAACTCTTTCCTGTTGTAAAAGTGATGGAGGTTTAAAGGAAAATAGTAGATTCCTTTTTTAAATAAATAGGCCTACACCTGAACTAGTACATGGGTTTTTCGTCATGGCTTTTCCGTCAGTGCCTCTCAATGCCATTGCTCTGTTCTCAAGTCTGTGTTCCCCAGAGATATTGATGTAAATAGATGCTATTGCAATTAAAGATTTTTTTTACAGTCTCTCTCGTACTCTCTTTCAGTGTGTTTGTGTGCGCGCGCGTGTGTTTGTGTGTCTGTCCGCGCGCTTTGTCTATGCTTTACATCGCTAATCGCAAACATAATTACTGATCAGCATATTTCATATTTATATGACGTGCAGATCTACTCTTCTTAACTTTCTCTTTTCTTGGTTGTAGTCCATATGCTATGCGCTTCTAGCACACAAGCACTTAATAGCCAATAGGCTAAACTGAGAAAAGTTCAAATACACTGCTATGGCAAAACATTAGACAATTGACCCACAATACCAGTGTCGTCTAAACTCTGTTTAATGCAGCTTACATTCATTTAATAGCACATTAAAAGCATTAGACAATTGACCCACAATAACAGTGTCGTGTAAACTGTTTTATGCAGCTTACATTCACTTAATAGCACCTTATATTTAATAAACATGATATAAATACAACTTTATATTTCTATTTATGCCGATACAATGTGCTTCGGCTAATCAGAAGTAGGCCTACTGTTTTTGAAATATTGTTATTATTTAGGCTATAGCCTATAATATTATAAGGTAGCCTCCCATTGTTTGAATTTGCCCATATTGATATATTCGCATATTTATACATTTATTTAGGTACTGTTAATGCTTTTGTACTATGATCGACATTTACAGAGAATCTTGAGTACAATACTGCTATTGGATAACATCATCCTTATAATTACTAGACCAACGACTTCTAGAAAAAAGACAAATAAATGTATAAGTGTGTTTCAGTATAGCGATTTTAGCTCGTTGAAATATTTGGATTTGAAAAGGCTTTTTGCATTATAACATCTCAGAAAAAAAGCAAGTACTTTTTGTAACCAAAACCAACGCCTCTAGAGTACACAAATTGTCGTTGTAGACATTTTACTAAATCACAGTCTTGCAAATATCTCTTTATTTCAGTAATCGGATTTACAAGTACCTTTATCAATAGGTGCACACTGTCTACAACACAATGGCCATATAATTTACAACCAAAATGTACAACAGAATTCGCAATAAAAATAATTAAAATAATATTGCTTTTGAGACTTAAGAAAATGTCACAGACTTACAATGAGATGCTCAAAATAAGTAGGCCTATAGGCAGTCAAGTACCTTGGAGAAAAGCTACACAATACTATCAAGTAAGCTGTTTATTTTAAATAGGCTACTGAAAGACAATGACACAAAAAGTCTATGGAAAAATAGAAGGCTATCCTACTGCTGCTAAAATGTTAATAGTTCATTGGTATACTTTTCTCATGAACATTTTCTTGTCGTTTTTTACTAACAATAGCGGTAGGTGCAGTGTGTGACAACAGCCGAGATTCACATTATGCCTCAAAACTTGCTGTGCTTCTGCCCTCATGTGGACAAAGTATGTAACAGCGGATCAACACAATAGGCCAAGCTTAAGTTCAATGCATGTTCTTTAAATAGTAAATAACCCATTGCATCTTGTTGAGGTCAAGGTACCGTTTGTAAATTATGAAAATTATCTTAAAGACATTTTAAAAAGACTGTCTTGACACCTTACAAGGTGTTTAATAGTTGAAATGTATAGAAACAGGAGAATGGAGATAGTTCATCGTGGATAAAAACCAATAGCCTTCAAATCAAGAAATATTTTTGGATAGGGACAAACCAGACAGACATTTAGGATATTTAAATCAGGGAGAAAATACTGACACGTCTTATCTTACTGACCCTTTTTATCGACTAATGCTGTGCTGACAGAAAAAAATATAAAACTTGTAGAGGATCATTCTTGTACAGTAGCCTATGGGTCTATATATTTTGATTTGTTTATTGAATGTAGGCCTATACTTTTACATGACTATATTCAATGTGCACAGTTAACATCTACCGAACCAAATTTCTTGTGTATGTAAGTATACTCGGTCGAGAAACTGATTCTGTCTCTCGATATCAACCTGCTAGTCAACAAACATAATAAACATATAGAATTGTAGCGATACCGATAATCTTGAAATTGAATGTCACATGCATAGACTAATTTTGAGTTTTTTATTTAGATTTTCTTTTGGACTATAGGTTACTAGCCTATTATAAAAACGTAATAACTTAATAAAGATGCGCCAAAATGGTGCAATTGCGGTCACGGCCAGTAATTAAGACTTCACTTAGGTTATTCGTCACGAGAACGTAATGAGTGACAAATGCTTTCAGCATAGTGTATACGAGTAGGCCTACAATTTTGTCTGAGTTTGTTTTGTGTTCTTTTTTTTGTTAGAGGGTTAACTATTTGATGTAGGCCCAGTGCCGATTTTCCCGATCTGTTTGTGAACACTGGATTTCAATAAAGCGCATACACTGAGATGCTTTTGCCACATCACCTTATCGAAAAATTTCCTTACCAACACCAACACATCTGTTTCGCTCTCTGAATCCCCACAACGTTTCTTTTTGTCTAGATTTCCAAGATTTCCTTGATGTTTCAAATTAAATTTCTGTGCGTAAAATGTCTGCTTATTTGTCCAAATACACTCTCATCCAATCTTTTGGGTAGCATGAACATACGTGTACAACATAAGTGTCTGTATGAATAGGTCACCGCAAGTTTCTCAAGATTTTCACGGAATTGTCTCCATGTGAAAAAAAACACGCAGGTTTAAAGCCAAGAGACATGGCAGCCATGTTGAGACCACTGCAGTGCAGATAATCAGAGCACGTCTTTCCAAAGCAGCGTCTGTACTTATGCAAAAAAGGTTAAGGGTGACGACCTTGACGTTAAGGAAGTTCAAATGCAATATTTTGATTTCATATGCACGTATATACACATTAGAATTAGCAATGGGTAAAAGCAATGATAAGATTTCGAAAAATAGACACAATCCCTGTCCAAATTTAGGCCTGTAATTTAGGTAAAGCGTGTTCACATCAGCTTTCATCTTCGTAGCGCAGGAATATTTCCCGGCACACATCCAAGCTATTTTCAATATGACATCTGTATTCGGTATTTTGTCTGAGATTTTGTATTGTGTGTCTGTGTGTTTCACAAAATTCACTGGCTACATCCCTTTGTGGCGTTTCTGGACAGAGTCGCATTTGAAGTCACCAGAGGGTCCAATAGCCCCCAATTTAGACATTTACAGCTAGGGTTTTATTAGTCTGTCTAGACGGTTCAAGGTTTAGTAAACACCCTTAGTGTAAAACAACATAAAACGAATAAAGGAACTATAGTACTCGTGTAGTTATTATTGGCCGGCCTGCAGCTGATGAAGAGCTTCACGGTTTGGCGTATAGCCCTCCGAAATGTATACCTTTCAGTTAAGGCCTAACATCAGCCAGCGGTTATTTTTACTAAACGCAGGCCTATAAATGCTTGTTCTGACTCACTTCCATTGGCCATCACACATTGACCAAGGTCTACAAGAGCTCTGAAAGGAATTCTGTGTCCATCTAAATATAAATAAAGGATACGTTTCTCCATAGAAAGTCATGAGTTGGACGGACACACGGACGCATAGCACGACCAAAAACTACAATTTTGTTTGTTTTTGGTTTATTTAATACATTAATACATCACATGCGGCTAACTAATGCATACATAATTCCACTATTATGAAATTACGTGTTGATTACTGTAATCAAAGTATCTGTTGCGTACTGCAATACTCATGAGGTGTGTATCACAATGAAACAGCCATTTAAATGAAATAAATAAATACGATCGATACAAGAGGGTTACATTTCAGTGGCATTCACCATTAAACGAGAAAGTACGAAAACAGATTGTCGAGATGCCCTGGACGCGCTCACTCAACTGGATAATGCATACGTCGACTTAACAAATGTCTTAAATAATTTGTAAATAGTTTCCCTTGTTTGAGGTATTGTATTCACGTCTGTGATACCAAAGGCGTTGCATAGTTTTAAGAAACACATCAGTCCGGCCTGTTGACAGCATTGAGTTTAGGGTTGCAAAAGGCTATCTTTCCTTTCGAACGACTGGAACCTCCCCACAACACCTATACTGGTGGCATTATAATGGAGGTCATGAGCACGAGTCTGCCATGGTGTCTGGAATAGTTTTATCTCAGAACAAGGGGTTTCCAGTAAAGTACTGAAGCCGATCTCGGTTGAGCTTTTTCTCCTTCATTCTTCGATTCTGGAACCAAATCTTCACTTGTCGATCTGTGAGGTTTAGCATTCTCGACAATTGCAGGCGTTTCTCCTTGTTGATGTACACATTGAAAAAGAATTCTCGTTCAAGTTCTCGGATCTGGTACTTGGTATAGGGACACCTCTTTTTCCTGGACTTAGACGCACCTGTAAAGACAAGTAATGTTCTCAATGACAACAGCCTCATGATTTGACACTTTTAGAAAGTGGTAGAATAATTTGTGTGAAATATAAAATGTGAGGTAAAATAATAAGGCTACTTGAAAACATGCAGGCTATGAGAAACCACACACACACACACACACACACACACACACACACACACACACACACACAC
>JASCQX010000092.1:13887760-13905188 GCA_030264415.1 Sardinella fimbriata
ACACACACACACACACACACACACACACTTACGCGCACGCACGCGCACAAGAACAATACTATGATTCAACCAACGACAGATTCTACGTTCAAAATAAGTAACATTGTTTCGTGAAAAACTCACTTTCTTAAACCCAAATCATTTCTTATCCATATCAAGTACTTGACAATGACCAACGTGCTGGTTAAATATTAATGAAAACATGTTTTAGGCTATTCCAGTTTGGAAGGATTTGGTTGAACTCGACTGATTCGATACTTGCCACAACACATTTTCTAAATATAGGATACATCGCTACCATTGCAGTCAGCCACCTAAAGCGCTTTCCCATCGTAAATGTTTTTACAACAGCAAAGTAAATCTTATTGGGTATATAAAAACCTTTGCATGCTTATAAATCGGCACATAAAACCGGTCTGACAAAGTAGTGGACCAGCTCTGTACCCTACAATGCGTATACCTACTTGAGCCGTTGTTCTTGTCATCCCCGCAGTTTGATATTGAAGATTCCTCCTCTGTGTTGTCGGTTAAGTCTTGTTTCGACTGCTCTGAGGTATCTGAAGACTGTTTATTACATGCGGCATCTCCGGGGACACTGGACTCTGTCTTTTGTTTGGAGTGCTCAGGGCTGGGCTTCTCAGAGTTAACAGACTCAAAAAACTGGTCAAATCCTTGAGGAAGTACACCGTTTCTACCGACATTCGTGAAGAAACTGCAGGACGAGTTGGTGCCACTGTGGTGACTGTACAATGAATCGTTTTTAAAAAGCATTTCCGCTCTGTTCGATGACTGGATTAGATCTCGATGCATTATCTCGTCCGACGAGTAGTAGGAAGCATAATTGCCCCTGTAATGCCATTTGCTCGGGTGATCCAGTCCATAGTCCCTGAAAGACACTTCTCGAACAGGTTGGACTTGAGCTATGTTGGAAGAATAGGGAAAATTAACTTGACACGACGTAGTCTGCGGTAAAAACGACGAGACAGACGAAAAATCAGGAGCTGATACATAATACGTGCAACTCGGCAAATACATATTTGACGCGCAGCTGCTGCGATCATCGTACTCCGTCATATCTCCCTTTTGCGGTAGAGAAAAGGAATAGGCAGCTTGAGTGAGTTAAACTTTGTCCATCTATTGCACCATAGGCGTGTGGACAGGACCCGTGAGGGAGAAAAAATCGGAAACGTAGGCTGACGTGCAATTCATCTTGATCGATTCTTGAGGTAATTGTGTCATGTGATCCGGTAAAGAAATTACCATATATCAATATCGGTCATTAAGAACTGTCTTAAGCAACTCATAGGTGAACGCACACAGCAGGTCATTGGTTACCGGCATTTTGCTGAAACCCCCCTGTTAATCTTTGGCTTCTTCCGTATGAATAATAGGGCGTTGGTAAACAATCACTGCATATCCCATCCAAGGCATATGTCTAACTATACATTGCACACTGAAGTAATAGTTGTATAACAGTGCCCATATTGTTCATATAACGCTTTTGCATGAATATTTCGTATTTTAAACAAACATGTTACTCAGTTTTAAACAAGAATTTGTGTTTTTTCCACCCTACATTTATTTTACAACAGAGACGCTTTGCAGAATAACAACTGAATATAGACTTTGCCAGTGTATTGTTTTCACCATTATCATTCGTATTTTTTAAGTTAGATATAGTCTGCTATTGTACAGCAGCATAATGAACTCTCAAGAGCGCTTTTGAAAACAGAGAGTCTTTTCAAGAAGTATATTCCTGATGCATAGGCCCAGTTTTCATGTGTATTTCAACGCTTTCTTGGTATCAGGGCGCCAGAGCCTAACGTATGAAAGGTAGCACCGAAAAAAAGGATCAACAAAATAAACTGAGAGTTTGTTGCCACAGGGAAATCAAACTGGTCAGCATGAACCTCTGAAATATTTAAAGACTTTTTTTTTAAAGTTTGATAGAACATCAAGTAGGCTATGTGTTCATACTGGAGCATATTGAAAGGTGGAACTTTTTGACTATATTAGGGTTTTACTGGGGAATTCAACACTTGTACTATATGCAAAGAATTGAAGCAAAAGAACTGATTATCTACTTTACCCATCTGCGCCACGGTAGTCCACATTTATGTTTTGTCCAAATCCAGTGAAAAATATTCAACCACTATCCCAGGAAGTTAATTAGAATTTTGTAGGCCGGCACTGATGGAACCTTTGGAGATTCACACTGCCAAGTCCAAAACAACTCTTCTGGCTTTGAACGTCTGCCGTCTGAGACGATGTGCACCCAGCAATCACCAATACCCGTCAGCAGTCAAATCATTTTATTGCACAGACAAAAGGATGCGTTCTAGTTTAAGTGTATCCATGAAACTTTACCATGAAACACGAAAACAAAGTCATATTACAATCACGTAATGTACCGGAATCTTATGTTTATCTGTTCTGAAGACAAAGTATATATTAAGGCATGCAAATTCTATAGGTTTTAAAGCTAAGACGCCATGCGCATACTCCGGGTTTATCAACAAATATAAGGTATTATCTCAAATTCATTTTGCATTTACATTGGAAAAAGATGTAAACATTATGTTAAACATTTTAATTATTCTGTACGTTTCATTTTCTGCCTACATGTCTCTGCAAGCTTGTAACAGCAGACTAAAATATTTTATAGATTTACTTGAATGTTGTTTGAAAAAAAAAACATTAAAATGTTTTTATTCAGTTTGTGTTGTTTGTGCCAGATAACGTCATTTTATATGATCCCTCAACCTCACACATGGTTTTAAACTGTTGCAATTAGTTGCCTAGCCTACGCAAACTCGCATTGTACCACTGTGTCTTTTGTTAGTGAGGCCTTCCGTAATTGTCTGCGGTTTAACGTATAAGGTTGAATACAATGTTGTTAGCTAAAAGAAGCGATCCAGTCCATGCATTTCATATTTTCAGATATTTCAATGAATCCAAAGTTGAAATGCATCCTTAATTTAAATGCAAAATTAGACACTAACTTGACCTTAACTTTGTTTTGGCGCCCCCAGTATCTGGAGCGCATGAACAGGCAGTGTCTGGGGGTGTTTTCTTAAAGGAGCTGGAAAGACGGAAAAACAACCTCATCCCCCATTTGGCGATCCACAGGCTTTTTGACTGGTCAGATCTGAAGTAGGGCGTCTCAGGAACATTTTAGAATTAAATGAATGCATCGGTCTTAAGAGTTAAGAGTAATTTCCAATGGTAATGTTTACGTGCGTAATGTGCTTGCTATCCCAAAAGTGAGGAAGTAGGTCATCATAGTTTGTACATTTTAAATTATCGTAAATTATCATATAAAGCATTGCATTTGTAGACAAATAGCTGTTACAACAGCAAAATAGCAGAATACCGGAGTGAGTGTCCAGGTCAATAAAATGGACACATGGCTAAGCCAATAAGAGGCTCTTTGTTTCTTTGCACACACGTTGTTTTACTTGAAAACAAATATTAATATAAGAAATAAAAGTTGCTCTTGATTGGAAACTGTAGATGTCAGAGTAAAAACATCCATTTGCACAAGCGTTTTTCCCGTTCTTCTCATTTGCTGAATTTTAAAATGTGAGCCTATACGTGTATATTGGATGGACATTCATGGAGGCCGCACTATGCAGGTCACAACAACTAGCTTCATTGATGCTTTTTTCGTTGTAATGCTTACGTTGTTTCGTTGTACATGTTTACAGGTGACAAGACTTCACAATAAAGTGAATTCTTTACCTTCGGCTATAATAATATCTGTGCACCCAATGATTTCATATAGCTACAGCTGTGTCTACCTGTAGGTTGCATTTGGGTTCCCGTGCTATCGCATTTTTATTTGTTTTTATCTGTATACTGACCCATTCCTTGCTCTGATGAACAGTGTTGGGCCTTTATGAGTAATGCATATGCAAAATGTTGAAATTCCTCACAACCATGCATGCACATCAAATGTTTCTTGGGTAGCTTATGGCTATGAAGCGTCGGAAAACGCACTGATTTCAGATTCAAATATAGTCTCTATACTGGATTTTTTCCCATGATTATTTAAGCACATAAGCACAATTTCTCTTTTGCAAAAATACTGATATCTGCTATGCTTTCCGTTCTCAATTTGACAAATGTCTGATTTCACTTGACCAACGAACTTGAGCTTGGGCGCGCGTTACGCACAGCTAGGCTGTGGATGTGGAGGGCAAATGCAAGTTAAACTTAGTTTACGCACCTCTTATATTTCAAAAATAAGGTCGAAGCACCACCTGCTTGAGTTTGTGCATCAAATGCAACTTTAACATTGGCTAGTCTTTAACATTTGCATTTAACCAACACAACACACAAGCCAATCACACTATAAATGTATTTACAAAATGTATACCTCATCAGCACACTAGATATTCAATACCATCCAAACATATTGTCAATATCCTTTGAAACAACAATTATGGCTATAGTTTACCTTACGGTGATTATCGAATTCATATCTCACCCACCTCCTGTACCACTACCCCTGCACACAATAGTCAAATTTTAAGCATAAGGGTTTGAGTAACCTGTTAGAACGACAAATCACAGACACTTGTAGGATAGCTTTTTACTAGGCTGAAGCACATTCTTTAATACACAATTCAATTCTTCAATTACATTCATACACCAAATACTGAGCAATTTCTTTTCACAATTCGGAAGAAACACCTCAAAGTAAAATGTTACATATACCGTCCGTTTCTCATTTTTTTTAAGACATACATTCCATTTTGACCAGTAGGACATTCAGAAATATCAGTTCACAAATCTATTCAAAACTGCCCAATGATTGGGACAGTAAGCTAAAACATGTTAGACATAAGAAAGGATCCACATCGCATTTAAGCTCTAACGCATTGGCACCTTTTCATGTTACGAACCATTCCATAATGTTATGTGCCATTTTGCTGAATGAAGCCTATCTCAAGTTTTTCTAGTTTCAATGGCGGCTTGTCCAAAATGCTTTAAATGACCAAAGACGTTACAAAGTTGGATGTGAATTGACGGCTCTGTCATCTAGTTTTTTTTTTTAAACTTGTCTTTATTTTTCCTCCCGTGATTTCTAGAAATAGCATTCTTCCGAAAGAGTGAACGCTTATACCATATAACCTGGTGTTGGAAAAAACACAGATTTATTGTTTTGCAAAAAGTCGCCGCTATCGGTTAATTTAGTGGATGCATACTGGATTGTATGGGCTACTAAAGTAAAGCCTGCCATCAATATATCCTGGCATTTCAGATAAGATGTGTCTGTAGATTTGCAAACAGAGATTCTGCAACCCCAGAAAATAAATATTACAAAGACAATCATATAGAATTAAATAGTCCGGCCATTTCTGCACATGACTTCCAGCCATGGCTGGCGTCTGCTTCGCTCGCCCGTGACCTTTACGTTGGTCAGCAGTCAATCCACAGGCCGTCCCGCTGCAGTCAGTACAATGTAAACGCATGCTCACGCATCAAGAGTCTCTTCTTTTTCATTCTACGATTTTGGAACCAGATTTTTACTTGTTGGTCACTCAAGTCCAACCTATCCGATAGTTCCTTTCGTTTTTGACGATTTATGAATTCACTGATCAAGAATACACTCTCAAGTTCAGCCAACTGTGGTTTTGTATAGGGTTTCCTCTTTTTTCTCTGTCTCACTTGTGATGGATACCAAGGCACACCTGGAAAATTAATAGACAGCTATTAGTTACTAGAAACTGCAATTTCTCTTTTTGTTGATAAACGCAAGACCTCGGCCACCAACATCAGCCAATGTGTTTAACAGGACACAAACAACTTTATATCTGATCACTGCATGTGAGGTTCACTTTTATTCATGTATCCGCCTGGGAGTGGAGAGGTAAATTAAACAATTGCATACCATCAGAGATTGATGCTCTGGGTGCTGAGCTACTTGAGGATGGTTGCATTTGGACAAGTGAGTTGACTGATTGCTTCACGCCATCGCTAGCTACTTGCATAGTTGTCAGTTCGGTGTGTGCAGCTGTATTCTGTGGCCGTCTGTCCAAGTTAGATAACTCGTACTTGCTAGAACTAATGGAACGTGTTACTCCATGGTCACCGACAAACGATGCTCCCTCTCCATATGGTTCCCCGCTTTTTGGATGTGCATTCATAAAATTGTATTTGATAATCTCCTCTGACGATCCTTTACTGTAGTTTGGGTTTGTATTCTGAGGCACAGAGTCTGACAGAAACGGCTGAGAATAGCCAGTGAAGGCGCGGCTCTGTGGTGGGGCCGTGCACGAACTTGGGGAAGTCCACGGGAACGAGCACACCTCTCTCTTGCTGTAGGAAATCTGAGAAAGTCCGGAAAGATGGGGTCCATTGCTCCGTAAATTTGAGAAATAAAGAGAATCCGGAGAAGGAAAATTCAACAGAGGACCAACATAGCCCGAACTGAGAAGATTGCGTTCACACATCTCCGGAGAGTTTGTTTAAAAGGTTCTTACAAGACCTTTAGTTACACTTAAAGAATAAAAGCAGGGTAATTGTTGATTTGGCCATGCAACATCACGTGATATGCTAAGTAGGCTATGTTGTCCAGCTCCGCCCTTAGCATTGACACAAAGTAGTAACCATTTCATTCAAGTCTAAAATAGGCCTAACGTACATAAATCTAGAATAATCCGTATATTTTCTTTTACATAAAAGCCGAGAACTTGGATGAGAAAAGGAAATGTAATCGTGAACTGGCTTTGCTTGCCAAAAAGTTTCTCATATCAGTAACACATAATGCGCGCGCACATACACATGCGCGCAGAAAGAATACAGAAAAGGCCAAATCCCTTAAAAATCAAAGCAATGTAATCTCATTGCTGGGTGTCGTTTCGGTAGCCCATTCAAATAAATAAAAGACAAAACCAAAAGCCCACACACATCTTAATGTCTCACTGTTGCCATTACTATATTGTTCTGTCCTTCTACAGACCCACTGAAAGCCACAGACATGAAAATGCAAAAACAATATAAAATCACACATTATGAGACAAGGTAATTATGCCGTTTGATTCAACTGCTGGCCAAATCTCAAATGGATATCCATCACTAGCAGCGCACATTTATGTGAGTTTAGCACAAGTTAGAATTTTGTTTTATTTCACGGCTAGCATTTGTATTAAAATCTGCAGATATAACAGCACACATAGAAAATATGAGTTGTGCATGTATGCAATTAAATTACCATTATCAAGGCTAAAGACAAAAAAGTGAAGACATTGAGGAGAGTGGGCTTTTAAGTCGTGTTTCCCTTTTGAAATGATCAACTCTCAATTAATTTCTCCCCTGCCTGTTTTAGAAGAATTTAAAAAGAATACTGATCTAGATGAGTGAACAATATTATTTTCGACTATATGTTTAAGATAGGACAATTTCCTCATGATCCAAAAAAGGCTGACTGATAATCTCGTTTATAAGACTGGGGTAAAGGTAAAGTTTATGTGATAAACATGATAAACCTGCATGCGGATTTTGGCCTCTATGGCTACAAATTTGGAAAGAAATGCATCTACATCAATACAAGAAACACACCAAATGAGTAGGCCTATACACTATTTCACTGAAAAGGATTTTAGTTGATTGAGCACACATAACTTTAAATTTACATATTTAAAGTCAATTATTGCAGACATATTATGTGTTTAACCATTAAGGCTTAGTCTGCAGATTATATGGTCTTTCCTTTCTGTAAAAAGAAAAAAAAAAGAAAAAAACTATTCTGTGCACGAGCAACATCATCCAGCTTACATGGGCCATATTGACCCCTTACCTTCTGTAGTCTTTTCTGAAGTTCCTTGAAAGATTACAACAGTTCCCACTGCAAGCGTTAGAGAAATGACAACTGTTAACCGCGTCTCCGGAAAAAAAGACAGGCGACAGAGCTCTGCGAGTTTTTATGAGACTAGTAAATTCAAGAAAACCACCAAGGTGAGATTTTTTTGTCTGACTCTTGGTTTGCACAGACAGACAGGGTTAAACTGCCCTTTCATATGCTTTCTGAAACGCTCTATGTTTAGCCTTACTGTAATAAGACTTAGTTCAAGGTCAAAGTCTGAAAAAACAAGAATTGATGTCCAAGTGCATAAACGAAACAAACGCAAGTTAAATACAGGCCTACGCATTAATTGCAAACATAAAGTGTATAAAAATGATTGCGTTTGATTACTCTTTTCAGGACAATCCCTCTAAGAGGAAAAAAGTCTAAACACTGCCGTATTGGAGTTTTTTTGTCATTTAAAATGTTCAATTTGTATTTAGGCTATTCCACAATTTTATGTTTTTTGATTATCAGTGGAGCGTCTTTAAGTAGAATAAACATGAGGAAAGACACACGTATCATTTAAACGAGACATTTCCCGACTGCAATACTGCTTATTCGGATATTTGTTGTTAACATGGAACGCGCCCTCATCAGTCTGTGTCAGTGTAGGTGTGCAACTGAACCAGTAGGTGGCGAAAGAGGCCCATGAATGGAGAATCTGATTATTCATGAGCGACATTCTAGTCAAGGTCGAAGACCCTGAAAATATGTCAAGGTCAATGGTAAGGTGTAAACGCGAAATCTCTTTTCTATAGGCCGACGGCTGGTGCATTTGCATGCGCAATTTTCATTAAATTTGAGGCATTTTAGCTGTTGATATAGCACCTATTTACGTTTCGCTTCAATTTGAAACTTTTGCAGTCTAGACTTGTAGGCTAAATCTTAACACCAGACAAATGCGGCACAAATTATATAGGCTACAGTACTATTGTACTATTAGTACAAAAGAGGCTGAGCATTTATTTTTTAAGGTAAAAGAAAAAAGGCATATATCGGTCATTAAAAGGGGATATGAGTCATGAAAAGTAGGCCTAATGATGGAAGACGTTTTGCACAGGATTGAGTTTATACATGAAAATTGCTGTTATGATAATGTATGGTCGTTGATTGCAGCAGTTTGCCCATTGTTTAAATTGTAGTTAAAAAAACACATCTCATATGACTGGGAGTCAATATGACGTTTTCTGTAGGCCGTTATAGCATTTAGACCCACTTCTCTGTCGCAGCCCATCAGACGTTCGTCATGTTTAAATTAAAATACACAACCACATAACAACAACAACAACAATAATAATAATAATAATAATAATAATAATAATAATAATAATAATAATAATAATAAGCAACATCATCATCCTTCAACATGCTGTGTCAGATTCATGTGATCTTTAATTCACGTATCGAGACGCGCATCTTTTCATCTCATTTTGCGAACACTTTTTTTTTTTTACATTTTGGAAACCACAGAAAGTAAGTAGGTAGCCTAGCAGAACACACAGAAAGACATATAATGTTGGAAAGAGGCCTACTATGAAGATAATATGATTTCATATGCATGTTGCTGGAAGACTGACAGTTGTAAAAATAAAAAAAGCACAAAAACACTCTCTCCAAAAGAAAAATTAAACCAGTGTGACATTTGTGTGTCTGACAATTTGAATCAATGCAAAATACGAATACATATTTTCAGTCCCTGAGATCACCCTGTATTTACCATAGATGATATAAAGGATTTCACGAAAAGGGCACAAAGTCTTTTGCCGTTTTTGACACAATTTTCTTGTCTTTGACGCGTCGATTCTGAAACCATATCGTCACTTGTCTTTCGGTTAAGTTGGTGCATGAGGCTATTCGTCGTCTTTTCTCTTTAGTGATAAATTTATTGACTGTGTATTCTCGTTCAAGTTCTTTAAGTTGGGGCTTGGAGTACGGCACCCTTTTTTTCCTTCCACGCCGGTAAAAAGTGTTGATGTCTGGCCGGTTTAATGCTGTTGTATCCTCTGTGGGGAAATAAGAGGGAAGATGTGGTGAGGTGAGGCTTCAATATTGAGCTTCAGGATAAAACTTTGCTTCTCTTCAGGCTATACATCGTGGACAGAAAAAAATAAGGTATACTGCTAGCAACGAGACGTACGTTAACCTATCATAACTAAGAATTGCAGGAACAAAGAGCTGCAGAATGTAGTCTGATTTATAAATAGGCCTACAAGACGACATCCATACAAAGAATCAGTGCCCTACAGAGTGGCACACAAAAAATAAACGGTCAAATTAACTCGCAAGCGATTGCATGTTCGAGTCATTGGGCCTATGGCCTGCTCTGCCTTATCTGTTCCTACTATTTACTTGCATCAAGATTTGCTTACATTTGATAAATGTTCAGAGGCAAAATAATAATAATAAACGCTATTCATACCTGCAAGAGAAGATTTCCAAATGTGCGTGCTTTGGTTCTGTTCTTTCCCACAGTAAAGCTGGCCACCCCAACTACTTGACCAGTTCCAAGGCTGATAGTTTTCCATTGGTAGGACAGCTCCGTGTCGCGGATCACCGCTGCTACTTCGAGGCACAACAGGTACATCGATGTATCCTGGAATCCGTGGATAGTGAGCTGGAAAGCCCTGATAAACACCGAAATCTTTTGCCCTCCCTGGAAGTTCACTGCAGTGCATATTAGTGGTAGAATAACCTGTCATGTCCACTGATTTCTCTGAATGTCCACCAAGAGGTGCATTGGCGGTTTGTTTCAAGA
Organism: Sardinella fimbriata; assembly: GCA_030264415.1. Lineage (NCBI taxonomy): Eukaryota > Metazoa > Chordata > Actinopteri > Clupeiformes > Clupeidae > Sardinella > Sardinella fimbriata. The sequence continues at coordinate 13,898,368 of JASCQX010000092.1, forward strand.
CGTTGTGCTGGAAACAGGGACTGTGCGGTATTTTGCAACTGTAACAACTGTTGCCGAGTTGACAACCGAAAGCGACAGACGTATTTGAAGCGGGTGTGTTATTAGGCAAGGACCCATATGCTTTCAAAGTTTCATGAGTCAATGAGCTTGTCCTGTCCCCAACCGAGTACACCGTCGTTCCTGGAGCGGTTCGGCTGGTGTGTGTCGCGAATGCAGAAGGATAAAAACTTCTGTTGTGCATTGACGGCAAATCCCCTCCCAAACCCTCCATTTCTAATGGAATACTCCACGTTTCTTACCGCATAGCCACTCATCTGCGTTCAGTGCATATTACAGTCCTATCCGCTCTCAAACGCGTTCTTCACGGGTCATATGGCCAAGCCTAAAGATGACAGATAACCTTTTATATTTTTCTCCAAACTAATTACACAACTGCTACAACAAGACAAACGGTTGGCCAGTTGTGCTCACGTGACATGCAAATAATACAGACGCAGGAGCCACACTTTGCTGCGGCATGGAGCAATTTGTGTTTCAGCAGAGTTATTTTCTTTTTTTAGACAAATGACCGGTAATTCTTCTTCAATAATTGCCTAAAACAATATGACCAGATTACTAAATCCGGATTGCTTTGTCCATATGAATTCTGGTTGCCTAAATTATAAATTAGGCTACACAGAGTTCCACAAATAAGCCATGTTGACTTTCAACTCCTTAAAAACTTGACGTCACCATCAGATGCCTTTTTAGAAAGAACCAACAGGATTAGCCTACCAACCTGAATATGTAGGCGAATATGCTAAATAATTTCCCCAGTTTCATCCTTAAAAACAACATTTTCAAACTGCACGTCTGACAGCACGCATTCATGGTCAGCACCTACCTGCTGAAGCTCCATTGCCTGCCACAGATGCCACAGCTGCAACAAGACAAAAACTGCAACCAAGACGAGTAAGAGTTAGGCAACTACTATTGCAATATGTGTGTGTCAAACACTACTGGGGATTTTCAACCCAAATTGACACATAGGCTACAATTTATAGACTGACCCTAGGCCAATGCAAAACCATCATCCAATGTTTTTTTATCAGTTAGGCTATCCCGGTCTTGATCAAATGCAGTCTGGCATAAGGATTTAATCATTCAAACCGTTTATAAACGTTATATTATAAAATGTATAATGTAGGACAGGTTACATCGCTGACCTTGGTGTAGAAAATTAGTCTTATAGATAGGCCAAATCCCACGTCCCCTTTTTCACCGGCTTAGTGGTTGCATATTGACGAAAGTGTATCTTGAAGCACTTTACAACAACTTTAATTTCCCAGCCTATTTCCATGATAAATATAACAGGTCGTCCGGTCCGAGAGAACAAAACAAACAAACAAACAAACAAAAACAGTTCAGTTGTAAATACGTCAGCATGCTATGCTTCTGGTGTAGCCTATAAGATGCGTAAACCACCAGACATCTATTTGGCTCAGACGGGTTGTTTGCAAGACGCATCTGCGTAATTTTGAGTTTACGGGATATATCCGTCATTCACAACGTCTATGTGTTTAATCATCAGCACCTACTTACTTCTGTGTAGGTCCAGCCAGCGCGGTTTGGGACCCCCTAATGACCTTGAACGTGAACACCAGACGTAGGGCTCTAAGGAAAAGCCATGCTTTTTGAAACGTATTTCATGCCTGTTGTGATCATTGAATCTACAGTATATGTCTGGTCTCAACTATGAGAAATCCTGTTAAAATAACTTATGTCTAAACTGCATTCAAGTTGCACACCCTCAGAAGAGTGTAGCTCATATAATAAGCTACTTGCAGGCCACAGACGTGCTCTGGATGGAACTGTTTGGTTATAGCCTAGAATACAAGTGTTTCAGGTTGCTCGACAAACTTTGTTAGAAAATATAGCCTATTCCAAGTGATTCAAGATTTTCTTTTTTTTATTTTCTTTTTAATTAGAAGATGTCAAAAAGAGTCTATAGCGAACTCTTTATTGGTATTTCACGCAAATAAGAAGATTAGTCCACAATTATTCTCTGTACATCAACATAGACAGTTGTAGGTTAAATCTTGAAGATCTTTTTGCCAACATTGGCTCAGACGTATTACAGACTGACACCGAGATGCTGATTTTCAGCTAGACAAATTGCAATGTTATAGTCTTATCGCTAGATGGCTCTATCAGTTTATATACAGAAAATCCATAAAGGGATGTGTTGTTGGGTCCGAAAATAACCCCCAAGCCACAAGCAGGTCAGAGCGCAACATCTGTGGAGTTAAACGACTTCCTAAAAAGACTAATTTGAAGAGTCGGAAACGAAACCAGACGGCCGTCTTAAACTAAGGTGGTAACCTGCTGTTTTCTCCTGGACCTCCAGTCACACCAACAATTTTTGTGAATTGTTGATAGACTCGACATGTAGTGAAGGCGAGACAGTGCAACCGTAGGCCTACTATGAACAAATGATCCTGGACAGAGAAATTTCTACGTTTGTAGGAAATTTAGCTTTTAATCACAACACACACTCAAGATCAAATTTCACAACTGCTGACTATTGTCAACAAATACAAGGTAGCATGTTCTAGCGCCAGTAAGACTCTGGGAGATGTTCCATTAATTCACCTGGATACAGGCGGTATCACTTTATCTGTGAGTCAGTCATGTCGCTTTATCTTCTGGAATTCTGAATTCTAAATTCATGTGTAGACAGTTGACAAACTGAGGGGATGTTTTTCGAAAGCATTGATTTAATTTTCTATCTAGCGTAAGCCTACGTCACCAATGTGTTTCTGGAAGCTGGCTGGAACTTCTTTACATTCTTGGACAGAAAGCTTGATCCGTCACGAGGATCAAACATCATGGGGCGTGATCTAATGCATGCAACATTTTTAAAAACCTGTAGTCTATTCATAGGCTACAGCAGCAAAGTGTAAATTTGCAGAGATGACCAATTCAAACGATATTCTAAATAATGTGTCTATTAAAAATAGGTATGCGTCTTCTTTGTTGCCTGGTCACTCCAGGTCACGGCCTGCGTCACCGGCGCATAAAGTGACAGAATTGTCCTGCTTCCCAACTCTGCGACGAATTCAGTTAATTAATATTGCCGCGTTATGCCAGTTAGGCCTAAGTCTAGGAGGGTATAGGGCAGAGCATGAGAGGGATATTGGGTTAGAATAATTACAAACAAGCTAGAAGTCCTCCGAAACAACATGTCGTTACTTGTGCAACAAATTGCAATGATCTTGTATATGGAAAAGAAATCCAACTAAACATGAGAGGTATAACCTGCCCGTTACGACACCATTGGTCACCAATGGCCAACATGCTATGCAAACAATTAATCTATAAATATGTCTAACAATTTAATTCTAAAAACCTTTTTTCCTACAGGCCATGCAGGCTAATGTCTAGTGTCAATATATGGATTTCAGTGAGGTGTTGGGGTCAGTCAAAGTACAATGAAAATCATGGTGTGCACAAATTAGACATACACTCACGATTTGACGCTGAGTTTTAAAACCTCGCCTTTGAACGCTGAGTTTTGAAAAACTTGCCTGTTTCGCCTTACCATCACGCGGTGGGTCTATGTGAAGGGTCAAGCTACAAACCAGATTGCAAATTAGGCCGCCTGATTTACTCTCATGTATCGTATCGACTTCAGAAATGAATAGGCCGACAGAAACTTGCTTTGACTTTTGCCGGTTATGAATATTTCTAATGATTTCTTGTCACCATATGGCTAGTCAGAATTGTAAGTTGTGCAGTTGTGGAGAGTTAAGGCAAGTTTGGCTGGTGCAATTGCAGTTAGTCTATTTAGGCAGTCCACTCTTAATCAGTTAAGGTTAACCTGTCTGAAAGAAAATAATAGATTATAGTAAGGGTATTGTATCGGACCGTTTTACATGGTTAGTTGAAAAGAAACGAGAGCCATTTATTGTCTTCAGGCGTAGTTTTCTACTTAGCCTTATAACCAATTCCACTTTTGGGAAAGGCAGAGATTGTTGTACTGTTAAAGAAAATCTGTTGGGGGCGACAGAGGACAGGAATGAGTCTTCCTTCTTGTCTGGCTCCTCTGCCATACGCAGCAGGGATACATCTCGCATTCCCTGTTAACCTCGCCATTACGAGCTAGTCCCCCACCACATTCCGCACTCGGTCACTGTAATCTCGATATTATGGCTGTTAATATATCTACCGTGATGAATTTCACATTTGGAATAAAGAGGATTTAAACGTCAAGAATAAAAAAGCTAGAATATACCCAAATGCACACGGAAACATATCAGCATTACAAGTGTATTTTGTCCTCTGAGCCCATTATAAAAGCCGTGTGGTGTAATTCATCATAATTATGATTCATGATGACACTTCTGCATTGTGACTGGAGGTAGCCCAGATTCTATTACCCCCCCCCAAACAATTTTCATCAGAGCATGGCTACATTTTTATGTATAACTGAAATATTTATGATGTAGAATAACTAGTCTACTTTCTTTTTAAATCTTAAGTTGTTTTGTATTTTTATAATGTTTCACAATAGCAATGAAAGAACTGATTTCCACTAACAAATGATTTTTGTTTATCATTATGACTCACTGAAACTGTGTAGCTTTATTAGTCACGAAAAAACAGAATTCATTTCTTGATGCATTCGTTGAGTCTGTCGAAAGAAATCAAGTTTCTTTCCGCACTACCATACAATCTAGCCAAATATAGCCTTATAAAATACAAGAAGGCTTTACAATATAAAAAAAACGCCAATTGCATTGCCCACGTATTAAACAGATTTGTGAGTTTTAACTATACTGTGAATTTTCTTCACGCCTAAATAGTTTATATTTAGCAAGTGAGTGCTCAGGATATTAACTAATGTGTGATTCAAAACACTGGGCTAAATTATCGACAGAGTAAAAAAAAGGGGAAAAAAAGGAAACAGAGGGAGGTGGCGACAACAGAAGGGAGGAACAATAGAGAATCAAAGCGTAATGATATTCCTAAATGAAGAGGGAAATGTTGCCGCGCTCATTTTATTAATCAGACTGTCAATTTCACCCCAGAGGCCAAACCCAGGAGCGATCTAAAGCAGCCTCTGATCAAGCGAGGGACAGAAGCTCCACTCTTCACTTCTCTTCTCCCTCTCCACCTGGATCTGCGCGTCTGACCGCAGGCCGCCTCCATCATCAGCTGACAACCCGCGTGTATTTATTTGCTTATAAACCTGTTACAATAAATGATCATTCCAAGGGCTGCACGCGCACCTTCTCCACACGCCTGCAAACCTCTTTTTGATGAATGACATTTTGGACTGGATAGAGGATGCACGGGTCATTTTGAGCAGTCATTCGTTGCACGCTTTGGCATTCTATACTCTTTTTCCCCGTCTCGCTCATAAAAGGTGTTATATTATTTAGAGACAGTTGCAGAGCTGAATGCGGATTAGCCCCACCACAACTCAACGGAGAACCAGACTTGGAACTTTCGCTTTTTTCTACGAATCTTCATGATGGAGAGGATAAGAAAAGAGATGATTCTGATGGAACGAGGACTACACAGTCCTGTTGCCGGGAAGAGGCTCTCAAATCTGTCGGAGTCGGCAGGAAACACGGTGCTAGAGGCCCTGGAAAATTCCCAACACAGTGGTCGCCTGAGCCCGAGACTAACCTCCGCCTCACTTCACGGGAGTCTCGGGGATATCCCGACAAAAGGAAAATTCGAAATTGACAGTTTATTCGCTCCACACCACAACGACAACACCTCATCTGCGGAGATCTCTTCTTCAGAAAGCAGGAAGAAAATGAGTTTATATCCAGAAGTTTCTCCAGACTCCGATATAAATAGTGATGTTGAAGTAGGATGTCCATCGCATCGTTCCCCGAGCAGTGTCAGTCAGCACAAGGAAAACAACAAAGGTATTTTTGTTTCTACAAATTAAGTGTAGTCTATATACAAAGCCTATGTATTTTAATTTACATTTGAGCAACATGAAGATAAAATTTTGCAGGCTATAGCATAATATCATTTGTTATAGTGAAAAAACAAATAAGAATATTGCTACACATTTAACAAAAAACACGATTTAATTTCTTTTGAAATCTAAAGATTAATTTTGAGAGTAGGCTACAATTCTAACAGACCTGTCGCCATTTCCACATTAAAATAGCCTACATTTCTAAATTTCAATAAACACATTGTGCAGCAACAATTTAAAAGTCGTTTATATTTTCTAGTTATATTGGCAGGCATAGGCTATTATAAAATATAACAACGCTGAAATAATGTTCATACACAAATAATTAACTGAGCGTCTTCTGTTATTTTTTTTTAGGGTTTTCAGATAGCAACTCTGGGACCAACAGTTCCTCTTCACTTTCCAACACTAACGGTAATTCTATCGGAAGCTCCAACAGCTCCAACTCGGACCAAGTGAGAAGGTACCGAACAGCGTTTACAAGGGAACAAATTGGGAGACTGGAAAAGGAGTTTTACAGGGAAAATTATGTCTCAAGACCAAGGAGATGTGAACTGGCTGCAGCACTGAATTTACCTGAAACTACAATTAAGGTAAGAAGTGATGATGTTGGGATAAATTAGATTTAAATTATAGCCTATATATGTATATATAGAGAGAAATATTCTTTCTTATATCCCTTGTTACATTAGCTTGCATATAGCTAATATCTAACACACACACACACCTACTCTACCGCCCCCCACCACCACAACCACCATCAGCACACACACACACACACACACACACACACACAAACCTCACACACCTATGAAGTAGAAATGACATCGGTAGGTTGGTT
>JASCQX010000092.1:15348553-15358570 GCA_030264415.1 Sardinella fimbriata
TATTCTCACTCACACATTATAGTCATATATTTGCCTGACGGTGATGGAAAGAACTGGTTCTTTACTTCTTCAACCATCACTCACTGACCGCTTTTTAAGGCACCGTAGAGAACTATATTCTCCAGTGTGGCAGCTATCTGAGGCTGAAGTGCAGTATAACCATTAAAGATAAATTTGTTGGAGGTCCCAGGGTCTAAGCAGAAAGGACTGCTTGGGTTAAACGCTTTTCTGATTTATGGATATACTCTGAATTTGTCCAGTAACTGATATCTGTAAGGTGCTCAGATTACTACGCAGAGTTGATGGGACTGTTTGGCCAACATGTTTTTTTTTTTTTTTTAACTAACACTGCTCTTATTTCTGTTGCCTGTCCTGATTTAGATATTTGTCTTTGACTTCAGTTTGTATAAAGATCAGAAATGGCAAGTAAAAACTGATCGCTGCAAAACAAAAAGGTCAGATGTGAAAAATGTGCTGCACAGTAACCTTTGTGGAATACAGGGGCCTGACTCACTGCCCTAAAACTGAACCTGCCCTGAGTAAACCCTGAAACATAAGAGTGCTAATTTCAGTGTTGGATTACCACGGTCTGTAGAGATGCACATCTTTTTGCACAATAGAGTCAATGGCGAAACACTATATTATTTTATTTTCGCAGCTGACAATAATACGGGCAATGAGGGCTTGGATGCCTGTTTGATTCTGGGGAGAGATTAGACTTGGCCCTAGATGTTTATCTGACTTTGGCTGTAAATTACTCTGGCTCCACATAATGGTGTTGCTTAGTGTTGAGAGAGTCTGGTTTGTTGCAGGGCAGTTAGGAGTTTGTTTTACATTAACAACATTGTGACAAGACAATAGCCCGGGTAGATAATCCATTGGTTTTGTCTGCCTTTGTCACTGATTACAGTACAGTAGGAGAGGAGCTCTGAGATCCATTTAGTCATTTGTTAACACGCACTGTAAGTAGTTTAAAGCGACAAAAACAATATTTCATTTTGTTTCATGTCATGCTTACTTTTGAGGAGATTTAGTTAAAATCAACATAAAATGTTTTTGTTTACCAATTTTTACCTAACTTTGTTTCATTTAAACTAATGACTAGTGTAGTATTGACTCTTTGATGGTAAGACAGTACAAAAAAACTGGCCATGAAGGGTGGGTATGAATGGTTGGGTGGGTATCTTACATTAAATATATAGTCAGGTACATTGGCTCAAAGGATGCAGTGTGTTTCATGGAGTCAGTGTCCGAACCCATTATTCCTTGGAAAATGCAGTCAACCACAGGGATTGGTTTACACAAAATGGAGCACATTCTTTGGATCTTTAATCCGGTTGATTTACAGCACCTTGCAACATCCTATCATTCCATGCAATAAAAATATATATCTACAGAACATTTACAGAGAGAGAGAGAGAGAGTATCCCAACCAAGGGAGAAGGATGATTTACTTATTAGTGAAAAGGTGGACATTTTTCATAGACCCAGAGGAAATGTTACTTCTAGTAATGAGTTCTAAATTCCATGACTAAAATGTTGTCCCTCTCTTGCTAAATTCACCAAGGCTTGACTAATTCCAAGTGAAGACGAGCATTTAGACACAGAACAAAATGTTCTGGACAACGGTGATTTGCATATGAATTAAATGATGAAAACAATTACGAGCACAGCCACACATGACAATCTGGGTCAATTAAGTGAATCATTTAGCATGTCAAGTCAGTAATTATATCAGAATTTCGAAACGTTTCATTGTTGAGCATATTCAATAGTGACCTAAAATGAGGTATGATTTCTAAATTGTTTATGGTGCTTTCATAATTATACTGTGTTACAATGCTGTAATAAGCTATAGTAGCACTTACTGAAAAGATATGAATTTCGTGTATAAATATTGGCTATTGCATTTATTTTCAATGATTTAAAACAAAATGCTAACAAAATTGTTTTCTTCATGTGTAGATATTCCAGTATGGAAGCACAAAAAGTATACCACTATCAAGAAGACTAGATATTGACCTTAACTGCTAAGTTTAGATAAGAAATACTAATACAAGATGTAATAGGTTCCTTTGTTTTGTTTCGCTGGCCATCTTCCCTCAACAACTAAAACAGTATCTGTGATTCTAGGGTCCACCACTGCAACCACAGAAAGACATATTCTGGAAGGCCATCAAACCCAACAGTAAAGTAAACACTGGTTTCAAATCTTCCCGAGGAGCCATATATTCTCTGAAAACAAACTCTTGAGAAAATAACCCTTTTCTCTCTCTGCCCTTTTCTCACGCATGGCCTTTATTTTTTATTTGCCAGCTGATGCTGAGTAGTGGGCCCCTACTGGCCAATGCTGTGATGACGTGGCTCTGGGAACCCAGAGATGAGCATCGTGTTCAACAAAGTAATTCAGGAGGTTTCCAGGACACAGCAGGACGGGCAGGGCGTGATGTCATTGTGTTGCGTTTCAGAGGCACTTCAGAGCGCTAGCTTTTCTTTGGGAAAGGAATTGAGGTGTGGGTAGGGTTTGCTTTCTTAACCCCGTCTGCTGCTCACCCGCTGACCCGTGCTCCGGCCGCCTCCCTGTCCCAGGCCTATTTCATCATTATTTGGTTGTCTCGCACACTTGTGCTTACAGGTTTAGTGGGTGATGTAGTAAAAATGCTTTATGTCTGCATGCTGTACATAAACTTATTTTTACCACTACATATCTATAATTTCCACAATAAAACAAATAACAGCTCCCAGGGTTGTTTGTCAGCAGCCTCTGGTATTGGGCCGGGTCCATTTTACCACATGCTACTGTACTAGTGCTTTCATCTGTACAGTATGAAAGCAGGTTCTTATTTATGGGCCAAATGCTGCATGTGAAAAAAAAAGAAAGGAGCACACCTTAGGATGGTGGCATAGTGGAGATTGAGTGTCATTTTGGGTGAAGTGGAAAAAAAAGATTTGAAAGTAAATTACGGTCAACAAATTCATGTTCTTTTCCTGTTCAGCGGACGACTTGCGAGCAGGATGATCCTTCACCCACTCACTGACCCTCTATCACCACGCTGTATCTTCAGTACTTCCTTTATAACATAACCCTCTCTTTTGCATTATTGTTATCCACATGGTATGATACAGAACCGAGCTGAAACCCCAACGCTCATGATTTAGCCTAAACAGTAATTCAAATATCAGGGCCTACACAGTTTTGCTTCCTGACCTTGAGTCTTTAATGGTAATTTTTCTTCCCCTTCCTTATCTACTGTATATTGTCGGAGCCATCATCACAATAGGAGATTGATAAATGAACAATGTTATCTGCTTATTATGTCACCATTCCAAAATCAATGTAACTCGGAGAAGAAAATGGTCTAGTGGTGCCAGGATAGTAGTCACAGTCTGAGGATGTCAGGGAGCTTAACTAATTACACTTGAATAGCTTGGAGCCAAAAACAATAAAAGGTTCGCTTTGTATTCATCCCTGAGTACAAAGACCTTGAGAACCTCTGTGGAAGCAAATGACGTTTGCTGTTTATGGATAATACATTTTCAGTCTGTCTGTCTACATTTTGAGACAGCAGGATTCGGTCCCCACTGAATCTCTGACGGAACACGAACTTGGCTGTGCTGCGTGGCCCCTCCCTAGACTCACTGAGGAATCACCAATCAAGACTGTCTTTGTTTGGACAAATGCTCGCTCTCTTGTCTTTCAGAGTACATGTTCATACGATTATGAAGGCATGCTGTGGCCCCATCTCATTACGCTAAAGTCCAAATTGTTTACTGCATGGCATGGTGCTTTCTAAAAGACCAAATCAACTCCCACTCAACAATCACACAGTCACCCATCTACTGTAATTCAGAATCCTCACATGTTAATTAGCTTGTACAGACCCCCTTTATAATAAAAGCCATCTTAGATTAGGGAGGTAAAAGATCCATGCGAGATGAAAGGTCTAACCTTTGCACGCAGAAGCGGTCCAAAGTCACCCTAAGTGACACTCTAGGGTCCATAAAAGTTCAAGTCCATGACGCCACTACCTAATTCAGACTGTATGTGTTGTTCTGTCTGCAGCTTCCCTGTCTGTCTAATTAAAATGTCACTTTGCTTTCATGAAAAGGTTATATTTCTTTTATGATACTTTTGAGAAGTATGGACTAAATGGTATGAATAAGTTCCAAATATTTGCACAACTACTTAAATATTTACTTACTTTTCTTTCTGTGAAATAGCAGCTTCATTATTACATTAAATATGTCTGTTCTGTCCTCAGGTTAAAATATTCAAAAGAAATGTTTGTAAATATTTTTTTTTTCGATATTAGTTTAATTCATGCAAGATAATATTCTGTTTATTGTGAAAGAAAAGAGACACGGGTATTTTGTAATGTAAAAGGTGGACCTTTATTTGATGTTAGCTTAATGTTTACATTTGGGCAATCCCATGAGCCTCCGGTCCCCACAAACCTGCCAGAACGTTACAAGCACGTCAGAGTTAACTTACGGTAATGTGTGCAAGTCAATTATGCTCCCGTGAAGAGTTCTGTGTTTTCATACGCCTAAGGCAGCAATGTCTGTAAGTGTCAGGGTTACCGAACCGTCAACAGTCACGAATTGCCCGGGAATTCACGAATTATGGTTTTTATTTGTCCCATCAGGGACAGCTCCAGTCCCGTATCCCAATCAAAGCGTCGTCAGCCAAAAATAGGCTACTGTAAACAAGGCAAAACCCATGCAAATGTAGCTATATGGCAGACGTCTGAAGTTTCCCGGAGGCTTTATGAGTCTTACTGTATGTATTTAGACAGTGGTTCCCCGAGGCTTGCCAGTGATAGGCTACTTTAAAACCTCCCGTTAGTCATGCGATCGTGCATTCATTTCTTTGTGTATAAATATTGTCTATTGTATTTATTTTCAATTATTTAAAACAAAATGCTAACATGTTTTGTAATTGTTTTCTTCATGCGTAGATATTCCAGTACGGATTAACAAGCACAAAAATGATACCACACACACTAAGAACATTAATATCAAGAATTTTTTGTTCCGCAAGACATACAAGGCTGTGTATTGTCCAAAACACATTGTATGGACTCAGCTTCCCTACTCCTATGTGAAGAGGCTATGCCTGACCTCAGTGTCTACTGAACCCATTTCTTTCTACAGTCACCAGAAATGAATAGGACTACGTCTTTGATTGAAGTGAAAACAAGCATAAAGACTGCTCATATTCTTGGAGTGACCTTTCAGCTGTAAAGACATGCTACTACACAGTTGTTATGACAATGCTAGCGGACAGACTCAAAACATTTAATCTGAAATTTATACGATAATCTTACATTTTAGTCTGGAGCCATGCTTTCTTGACCCTAAGAAAATTGAATCCATAAACCCTGTTTTTTTGTAAAGGGTACAAACCCATACTTTGGGTTTTCCTAGTTTACCACATTGACAGATGTAATTTCCCTGAATGAAACCCAACCAACCTAAACAATATAACTCCCTTTGCTGAGTCTCAGACACCTGCCTTTAAAGTTACACAGAGCGTAAAAATCAATATGCTTGGGGTTCCTTTCAAGTCACAATGTCTATTAACTGATTGCTACATTTTGTCTAAGAAGCACTCTCCTGTATTCATCTAGAAAAGGCCTTTCATGTGTTGAGCCACAAGGACCATCCCAGACGAGGCCCCAATGACTTCCATGTGTGCCATCATATCATGACAGCATATGAATTGCTTACCCAAAACTTGTCTTTGAACTGACTAAGGGAGGAGTCCTAGAGGCAGAATAGTTGGACGCATGGGATATGGCTGTATGGGTGTTTGCTTGTAAGCTAGAGCATTTTCTAAATACATTATCTGAAGCCAATGACATGCATTACTCAATGAATTTCATCACATCTGAGTGTCAAGTAGAGAGTTGTTGTGAAGACTCATATTTAGAGGGAGACTCTCACCAATGTTGATTAAAGCTGTCGACCTGGCTGGTTTCATGCAAACAGCCAACGTGCTGTTTCTATGTGGGGAACACAGAACGCGAAGGCACTGATGCTCAGAAACTGATCCATCACCCTAGCGTAAATATGAATCAAGAATGTTTTTGTTTCATTGTAATGGCTTGTTGTCAGACAACCAGCTGAAGTCAATGACTGCTCACCAATTCCTTAAGATGGAATGTCAAGGTACAGCATATCAATCACAGGAAGCCTTGGTTGGGCCTCACTGAAGTCTGTCGGGCACAGAGCCTCGTTAATTGACAAGCTCACGCTCGAGTTAGTTTCAGTTCCAGAGTCAGTGGGGTGCCAACAATTAAACTGCTGAAATCTCCATATTATAATGGCCTACTGGTGCAAGTCACTGTTACAAGAAATAAGCAATTCTTCTTTTTCTCGTTATTGCATATACTGAAGGCTGGCTGAGGAAACACCTGTTTACCAAGATTGAATGTTTTTATTCATTGTTATTTATTTATTTATTTTTCATTTAATTTGACTTAATAATTAGTTCTGAAGAATCTGTAAAATTTTCATTTACAGTAGAGCCCAGTTAGCAAAGCTAGAGACTTTTTGGAAGCAGGACCAATTTATTATATTAGCATGGCAGAGACTCAAAAGCAACTTAGTTTTAATGGAGCAACTGCAACACTCCTCACATTTTCATAATCTGTGTGTGTTTGACTTTTAATTATGCTGCGAGATATACTGTATTAGAAGTGTGGTACATTATAATGAAAAACTTTTGTCATATAGTGTTACATCGTTCCTTTATACTCTGACTCAAATGTTTGGCTTGCATTTTCTTTTCAAGGAAGGAGTGCTCAGGAAATGAGTTTGCTTCAAAATTTATTGGGTGTTGCTTTTCAGCTAAAATGTGCAATTTCTTCCCTTTGGTTTTATTGCATTCCAGAGCAACCTCAAAATCATGTAATATGCTGACTCTGATAAATGTAACACGGCAACAGTTGAAAGGAGGATCACATGGAATTTCATGTTCTTCCGTCCTCAGACTTTGCAATTTACCCCTGCATCCTCATGTCAACCAGTTATGCTCACAAAGTTCTTTTTTTCATTTTAAGCCCCCTCCTCAAACCCAAAGAGAAAGACAGTCTCATGGTTGCTTCTGCCCATGATGAGACGCATCACCAACAGGAGCGGAGATGAATTGTGAAAGGGTTAAAAAAAAAACATGTGCAGATTAAAAGGAGAAAGATAACCCTTCTTCTTGGATCAATGTGTTCCTTGTTTCAGGACACCGCATGGCACCATGGCTCCAATAGCTGGGTCAGATTATGAGCCTCTAGCTCACGCATTCTCTCCCCAGTCCCTCTACCAGAGCTCACACACTGACCCTCCACTGATTAAAGAGAGCTCTGGCAATTGCAAACGCACAGTTTCTAGTCATTGCATTTCCCTGCGGCCTGACAGAAGCGGCCGTGGGACGGAGTGCCTATGCTGATTTACTCCGGCTTCCCACGATCAGTCACACTGCAACAGGACTGTCTCTCAAGTTAAGATTAATCTCAGAGAGTGACGGGAGGTAAGACGAATAGTCTGCACAATCCATCCTGTGAAGGAGGATCATTTATCTGATGTGGTTAAAAGGATTCAGGTGGTGGTCAAAATAACAAAGGAAGTCGAAAAAAAAAAAAGGCTGTTGTAGATGCAGCTGCTTTACAACTTGGAGTGTTATACATGCGTCAGTTCTTAGAAAGCATTTATATCCATGCAGCAGCAATAGGCTTTACACAGAACCCTTATTAAAAGCGGACTCCTAATATTTCTGCTGTGTTGTGGCTCATGGTTGAAATCTATTGCATATTTCAAAGCCTGAAATCTCAAATCACACCGAAGACCGTATTAATATAGCCTACAAGGAGAGTAATAGAAAGTGCCAGCAAAATACAGTAACAATAAACAACAGGCAATACATGACCAGCTTTACTCAATCAAATGCTTCAGCACACTGAGTTCAGAAACAATAAAATGCTTCACACATGATTTCATGGGTTCCTTGGTTAATTAGAAAGTACACTCACATTTTTATAGTCCATGCTATGTTATGGTGGCTAAAGTCTATCAAGGATGGGCAAACAACTCTTGTAATGAAGTAAGTACTGTTTGTAGAAGCAAGCACTTGAGGGAAATGGACATCATGTTTCAAACGTTCCAAATTCCTGACACAGAAAACTAGTATCTATTATGAGGCCCCAAGTGCACAAACTGCTGTTAAACCGAGCAGCACAAATAAGATGGTCAGGCATTAACATAATTATGTCCATTCCTTCAGATGGTTTTAATTCGTTGAACTGTCAGTTCTGTGGCATAGCCATTGCTAAATGGATTGTATGGCCTTTTAGATGGTCAAACCTAAGTAGGCACATGTGTGTGCTTCGGCTAAGGAGTTCTGCTTCTCCAGAGGTTCTGACATTATTCAGCCCCCCTTCCCTTACACATGCCCTACCACTTAATAGGTTCAGAAGACTAATGTCATAATCCTTGGAGGCTCAACTTCATCTAAACACTGTGCGGAGGTCTGTGAACATGTCTCCACACAACAGGAGAAAAGTATTTAACAGTTTGTAAAACATGAAAGAAAGTCATGCCACAGAAAGAAACCCCACAAGTGTCTGTGTGTACGGAGGAGGTGGGTGGAGGCAAAGGAAAAGAATTATTCCATGGAACATCCTCCACGTTCTGTTGCCTCCTGGGCGATATGGCATCCCATTGTTGGTATGGAATGCTCTTTTCGCTGTGCATGTAGCTACAAGATACAATTGTATTTCCACAACTCACTCTGCATCACATTCCAATACAGCCATGCCCATCATTCAATTAGTCAAATTCTTGCCATCAAACAAAGGCTCTCTGCACTCTTACACACACAGAACACAGACACACACAGAAAGAGAGAGAGAGAGAGAGAGAGAGAGAGAGAGAGAGAGAGAGACTTGAGACTAGATTCATCTCCATAGCAACTTAATGTTCCACAATTATCCTCCTGAGCTGGCCACGGCTAGATCCACTCCAGCTCCATGGTTGTCCTTCACACGATCAATGGGCAGAAAAAAAAATCCTCCAGTGAATAAGATTGCTTGGCCTGCATCAGTGAATACTCAATGACCAAAACTCGCACACTTTGAATTTTAGCCAGAATACCAAATTAGCCTCTGGATAACTTAAGTTAAAGTCACATCATCATGAGGTATTCAGCACCATACTGAAGTAAATGGCTCTAGCAGGCAGCTACGTAGAAGAAGAACATAATATTATTACTAAGCAGTCAGCTAAAAGAACATTATATCATTACTAAGCTTACTGACTGTCACTGAGCATTACATGTGCTGTATGTAGAGACTGGTCCATCATGTTTGCATCAAGTTTTAGGTTTGAAATCTGCTCCATATTTAAAAGCCTGAAACCTGAAGTCATATTGAAGACCATTCAAATCAAAGCAAAATAAAATGATGCTAACAGCCTAAACATTCCTAGGCACCACCCAGTTCCAACGTACGATAGTAAACCAGCCAAACCAGCCATATTTGGTGAATGGCCTTAACTATTTTACTCGCCAACGCAGATTTTTACTCGCATTTCTCGAGTGGCAAGAGCTATTTTTACATCCTGCCTCATCTCATCAAGTTCACTAGGTGTGAAAGGCCACACCTATAACAGCTAAATACACCAAAATCACTAATTAATGAAGGGATCAGTTAGAGAAGGTGTGGCAGATTCAATGAGTTGGCTTCTGTGTAAAGAATCCTGAAGTGTTGAATGACCTGTGTAATTAGACTACCCTTTCATTTAAAAATAACCCAACGGCAACATCCCAAATTTAGAAGGGTTCACAGTGTCGTTTGTAAATTGTTAATTAACTTATCACTTTACACCTGATTAGGCAACATATTTAAGATAGTTTGGTCAGGTCGAGCTAAAACACACACTCGTGTGCGCGCACACACACACACACACACACACACACACACACACACACACACACACACACACACACTTTTTATACTTATGTGCTTA
>JASCQX010000092.1:15464120-15478396 GCA_030264415.1 Sardinella fimbriata
AGTTGGATGGAAAATTGGCCTTCATCCTAATTCCTAGAGTAATTTAACCGTGGACGAAATCCATTATCTTTCCATATCTGGGGGTAGATTACTGTATGTGTAACCACTAATTGGAAGCTCCATGGCAACTCATCACAAGCGTTTGCTAATGTCAGGTCTGAAACATAAATCTTTCACAACAGTTCAGTTCTGAGAGGGAACAGATGCGCTGTAAACAATCCAAGACATCCCGACCATACTCAACCATTTCTGACTCAATAATGTCAACACCAGGGCTGCAACCAGATGGGCCACGTTTATTTACTATGGATGTTTTGATTGCACCCAGTTCAAATTGACCTTGCGTAGGCAACAGTGTTTAGTATTTCCGAAGTTCCTAAAAATCTGCAGGGGTTTACAAACCCACAGGAGGATGTCCATGACAGTACACTGTTGCTAAAAATATGTTTTCATTAGTATTTATCAACCAAAGTCTTCAGTGTTGCACAGTCTTACAAATAACATTTCAAAGGTTAACTAAGTGTGTTTGGCATTACAAAATGTAATAGATCTACAAATTGAGGATTAGAAAAGTAATTTCAGCACCATCATCCGAAACGACCTGCCAATTATTTGAGTTCCGATATCACTTTTTAAGGATGTTTTTCCTGTTCTCTGTGAACGACTCAAAAACTCTGTCTGCACAGACACAAGAATGCAGATCATTTTCTCTAGTTTCCACAGAGAACTCCTGTCCTGTGCCAATAAGTTTTCATTTCTTCAGAGAGGAGAGTTGTATCACTGTCAAAGCTAAGTAGGACGGCATAACGGCGAGCAAGGCAATGAAAGAATGGTAAACTGAGATGAGAGATCACCCGGTACATGCTGTAAATCTTTGAGGATGTGGCACTAATGCACTCATGTATACTTTGAGCACAACATACATTTTAATTATGATCCAGTGCCTACCTTTTTCTTGAGTCTTAAACTCAAGACATCGTTCCTCTGAAATGTTGACCTCAGTGTTCTGCTATGCTTGTTTTGGCACCAGCACAAGAGGAGAGACACAAAACTAGGTATCTGAAAGCCTTCGTGAAAGGATGGGGTTGGGGGGATTGCAATACATGTAAACCGTCCAAAGAGAGAAAAACTTGCTTCTGGATAAGACCAATGCGGCCTAGTCCTGAAATGGAATTGGGCACCTGGCATTGAAGTGAAGTTTCAGCCACAACTGACAACTCCAGCAGTCCAACCTGATTATCTATGTGTCATGTAATCAGGCAGTGTGCCCAGTGAAGTAAAGGGGCACACATTACACTACATTGCCATACCACACTATGTGTCTCCCTCAGTAGCCTACAACATACATTATATTGATCATCAGGTCTTTGACAACCTGATAAAAAGCTTCTCAAGTGTTTTCTTTCTTTTTTTTTTTGAAAATGTCTTGAAACATGATGTCAGAAACATTTAACTCCTACGCTTGTGACATAACCATGGTAACAAAAACTCTTTACCCTGGATACTGCCAACTTAATGTGAAACCATGCCAAAATTCATTGGCACAGAAAAAAGGTGATCCAACAAACATCAGTGGTCATGGCTACAGTGGACAAGAGCAAAAATCCCTTTGCTTTACAAAGCGGGTTCCTCAAGAGTGGGCTATCGTGCCTTGGATCAGCTGTCAGGCTGCTTGTTTCAAAGACTCTTACAAGTCCCCCTACTGGGCAAAAAAGCAAGACCAAACAAAAAGAATGCTTCAGAGCAGCCAAATAAAGTTAAGGCCTTTTACATCCTAGCCTCTGCCAGCTATAGACCAGCCCTACCCTGCCATTACAGCATAGAATTGTGGCTAGAGCTTTTATCTCCTCTCTGTATGCGGCTGCACGGGTTTCTACTGGTGTGCTGTGATGGGGAGTCTCATTGTCATACTTTAACATTCCACTGTGGCATCAAAAGATGGTATAGGGGCCCAGCCAGCATGCGCCCCTATAGTCAAGTCTGACATCATGTGTGTGGCACTGACGGCCAGGTTGGCTCACTGCTTTACCACAGGGTAGGTCAGCACCTCACTTCAGTTTGAATACTGAATAAAAAGTCCATCATTTTGTCTCACTAACTAAGTAATTCCCGATGGGTTTTATCTGTTTATGGCTCTCAGTTGTTCTTTGGTGTTGTGGTTAAGAAGGGCTGCAGATTGTGAAGTATATAGTCAATATACAGTAGTTGTTTTGCTCCTTGGAGCAGTCAGAGTTGAGGTAATTTCTTTTTCATAACAAACACTCTTTTGGAAGACACAACACTTTTAGGCATATCAGTGGTTAAGTTACCAAGCATGATTACAAATTACTAATTACTTGTTTGTACCCTACCGTTGATGGATGGAAACATTTAACATGTTTGTTTGTTTATAGGTCCTGTATGGCCCATGGTAATCTGGACATGAAGATTTCACCACAGATGTGTTTCCATTTTAGAGTGTGGTGCATCTCCATATCAAAACTAGCTGTTTTAATTTCAGTTAGCATAATTGTGTGGTTAACAAATAAGAACCAATTAGTGTAGCCTACTTATTCATATAATTAGTCGTTACTATCTAATGAGAGCATTTTAACATTATGCTTGTTCATCATTTCTGTAGCCTTAAACCTTTCTAAGAATCCAAAGACAAAAAACAGTGGCCAAGAATATCAGTTCAAATGCTGTGCCAAGACTGTGGTCTGACGCTAAGAGGAATGAAGCTATCTTGTAAGGTGGTTTGGAAAATTAAGGCCTTCTTCCTGTCTTTCAGAAGCCTCAGTGTAATTTACTGCTTAATTGCATATCCTTGAAAAGCCTCTCTGTCCATTCTGGCTCAATCACTCTACTATTGTGGACACAGAAATCAAATTTAAACTGACCTTTTAACTGGGGACGAGGGGAAATCTCCCCTAGGAACGCTTCCAAAGACAATTTGGGTGTAATTTGCACATTTTTGATTGGTAACAACTTTCATTTAGTTTTCTGCTGGGGCATTGTTATTGGAAAGCACAGGAGAAATCCCTTCATTATATCCGGCCTGGCCACTGAGAGAGAGCATAGCACTCTGCTGCTGCTGCTGCTTAAACCCCAGTTGTGGTCAAAGCACAACTACCTTTCTGAAAAGAAAAGAGAACACAGTCTTCAACAATACCACCATTGTAGTGCACTCTCTGCATAGTTTCAGCTATGTGCTGTCAAAGAAGACAGATTGCTTAGAGAAAGAAAAAAGCCATCTTGCTAAGATAGTGACGACACTGAATGACAGCAGAGCATGTCAAACATGCATCAGTTCCTTAGAACTGGGTGGCTGACAATGGTGAAGAGCATAGAGCCAGCATGTATGCTTTGAAACAAGCTGGCAAGTCATTTAGATGCTTAAAGGCACAGAGGAGTGCAGCGGTTCAGCAGAGTCAAAGACAAACGGCTTGGATTGGTGCCAATTTATTAATTAAGATAGCCGCACAAAACACTGCCACTGCCCCCTCCTTTGTTGTAACTGATCAACAAAAGCTTCATGGGCCAGTCTCACTAAACTGCTGTTATTTTTAGGTGACTCTGGGCCATTTTTCAAGGTTAAGGCCTACCCACAGAAAATCAACAAAAACAGTACTGTTGCTGTTCCTGCTTATCAGCAAGCTTTTTTTTCCACGTTTGAGGTCTATTATTTCATTACAGCTACAAAGCCCTCTTGTTATGGATGGTCATGGGCTATTGAAATGTCAAAGCAGTTTTTGCATTCTGCAATGACTAGGGCTATGGGATTACGCTTTGAACTTAGACACTATTGCCAATTGACGTAGAATAAGTATTTGGTTCCAACAACTCTGTTTACCCTCCATGTTTTGCTACAAATAGAGCATCAGCATTACAAATCTTAGGAATTTCAACACTCAACAGCTAACATGACAATATCTTGCAGATAGTGATGATACCCAGCGAGCTATTCGACATTTACTTTTCCGTGCCCATTGTGTCCACTGCTGAATCACTGTAGAGTGATGTTTTGCTCTACATGATGGTCTTGTTGATTTAGATTGCATTCAAATCAGACCCGTTGGTCCAAACCTGGATCATTTTGAACCATTGGCTCATTTTGTTTTGATCAAAGTTAACTAAACTGGATGCCGACATGGATAGTTTTGAAGCTGTAGTTGATGACTTTACATTTCTTTCTAACTTGGACTATTACTTCTATGAAAAATTTTGAATGTAAACATATTCTTTCATAGTGTATTCTTACATTAAAGTTAGACTACCATTGTTGTGTAGGCTACATGTATGTTTTTGTTCAAATTAGTTAATCAATATATAAAAACATATATTTTCAAATATTTTGACAGTTCCATCTCTGTGCCCTGAACTATTAAGCTGATTTGACCACAGACTGTAACTACTGTATAACATATCTTGTGTACAGTACTGTCAAAACATTACTCACTGACTTTCTTACTTACGCCTTTAAATTCCTTACGGAACATAGGCCATTGATGAAGAGTTTCCACCCTCGTCTGTCTTGGGTCATTTTCTCAAGCTGTCAGAACATTGAGCATTGATAAACTTTGAAACTGTTTATCAATTAAGTCCGTCACACACAAAAATGCAGTGCTGTCTTGCCTAATGTAATTGGTAAGCCAGCCATACTTACAATGACAGACATACAGTACTTTTGATTAAGATACCCAAGAAGATTACAACTGTATCATAATGCATATGTTCAAAATGTTTGCTCACATTAGCATTTCAGCAGTTAGCACTTGAAAAATTTTAACATCTTGCAATGTGAATAAACAATAAGAATGTTTGAATAAACAATAACATACAATCTGATCTAATGTCTTGCATAATCATTTACTATGCTATATCTCAATGCTAATATTCATCACGATTCATCTCTCAGTAAGGTGCAGTGCAAAAATAGAACACTTCTATTCTCCTTATAATTGATCCTACTGGGCATTCAGTAAGCACTTTTTAAACCATGAGAGAAGGTCAGAGTGAGCCAAAAGAGCAATCCTTTTAACTAGCTAACACAATTTACCCACGATACTACTGCCAGGCTATTTTGTCAGGGATAGATTACATATCTAATGCCTCTGAGCTTAATATTTCATATTGCAGACTCTTAAGTGAGGTCATGTGCTGGCAAACATTTTTGCCGGCTGACACGAAGCATGGCCCTTATATTTATCATTATGTCCTGATGGTGCAAAAGAGATATGTGTTTACTAATCCCTAGAGAGACTTTGACTTGATAAAGTCTGATAATTCAGCCACTGGCTTTTTTTCCAAGTAAAAATGAAGCAAGGAACAACAGAGCCTCCTTGAATAAAGAACATCTATTTAGCTCTTGCACTGGCACTGATTGGCAAGCTATCTGTTGAAGCTTTCCCTATAAAATGTTTTGCTGTTGATCTTTTTAACTCATCAAAGGGGAAATCAGTTTTCTTTAAAGCATATCATCACTGTGTGGGATTAAAAAAAAAAACATAAAAGGTTCACAATAAATGTTCATGAATTAAGTTAAATATTCACAGCTTGTGAGGACACAGCCTGTAACATGGAATACCGAGTAGAGAATATTCAAGTAGCCTAAAGAATAAGTATTCTCTTCAAGCTCTTGCACGCTCTCATGTTTCAGATGGAAACATCCATAGCTCAGAATTAGCTGCGAGAAGCATGTGCACACTCATCGTTGCTTTTTTAATTACTTGATTATTGTTCTTAAACCATTTAATTTAATTTCAGTTAATGAAACAAACTAAAAGGATAATGTTGACTATGAATCTGGACTAGATGGAGAACATGATGGTTTACAGTATCTCCTAATTAGCAAGGATATCATGTTCCCAGTGTGTTTCCAGAGGCCTCGTTCTAGCCCTGTTGTGAGCAGGTTTATTTTCTTTCCTGTGTAAAGCAAACACATATTGACCGGAGTTAATCTGACATTTTGAACTACTGAGAAGGAGAAGGAAACAAGGTTCAGTAGCTTTCAGCTGTCTGTGTGATATGGTCTATAAGGTTTGTGTGTCTTAGGCGACTTTGTCCCATTCTAAGAGGAAAATAATTTTCGGTAACCAGGTGCTGAACTCTCTCCAGATGCAAACAAACCCTGTGACCAAACAAGTTTAGAGCCACTGTAATGGTCTGCATTACAAGGGGTACACACAGTGACACAAAGCGTAAATTATCATGTGTAGATTCTCTTCAGGGCCAGGTAAGAAGGAAGCAAACACAGAAATAATGAATACTTTGGAAATAAATCATGTTGAAAAAAAAATTGCCATGAAAACATTAAGCTAAAAAAGTGCTGCAAATAGAGGATTATGCATTGGTGCTGGCTTTCCATGTCTTGTGCTTTTCTCGTTGTTAACAGCTCCTTCTAGTGGTCAATATTGAATTCACTCTGGCTTCTCAGTGATCAAAGTGTTTATCAATAAATCAAATATGAAGTGTTCACTCTAGTAACTTAAAAAGACACTTAATGTCTGCATGTTTTCAAAATTATGGAAAATATCAACAAGTAGGCTATCTTTAACAAAAATATTGGAAGACAGCACAGGAAGATGACAAAGGAATCATAACAGAGTGAAAGTTACACCTTAAGTATTGGATGGACTAAGTTTGAAGAATTTCACAGTCAAAGAGAGAAGGGTTTTTGTTAAAAGATCTGTGATTTATTAGATGTGCATAGCAACCTAGCCTACATACATAAGTCAAGTACATACATAGGCTACATACATAGGCATCATATGCATTATGATGTGCAGACACACACACATCCTTTAGGCTAATAATGAGCACAGCTCTCCACTATAAGTCCACTACACCATACTTGGATCTGGTGTTGGTACAAAAGGGATTTCAATCATCTTTGAACTGAGTGTTGGGTGTTGGCTCTCAATCAGAAACTATCTTGTAATAGCCTAACCTCCATCCTTGGTATAGACTGCATCAACACAGCAACAAATTTACAAGAGGTGACTTGCTCCACACCCCCACAAGGGTACACTAAGCGATTCCACAATAGATACAGTAACTATACTACAACTAATACTGTCTACTGAGTTGTCTGTTGTTGAAGTATTCCTCAAATTCATGTTTTACTCATAGCCTAAGCAACGCATCACTGTTCATTATTTGCCACCCAGAAACTGATACTCTCCTTTTACAAAGTACCCCTTCGGCAATCTGCGTAAGGTTATCTAAACGTCTTGAACCGTGGTTTAAGATACACTTTTCAAACACCTTTAAATTACCAGGTAGGCTATAGCTCGACGTCTGACTGGAATAATTGGGGCGGGTTGCTCTGCCACGGACGGAGACGGAGACAGATGAATGCGGTGTGTGCGCGTGTTGACACAGCACTCTAATAGCTATTGACCGCCGCTAAATAGCACAACTTTAGCTGTGGTCTACATCAAATTCACTTTTCTCGCATTTGCTATCATATTTTTTATCAAGATTTCGTCGGTTGGTTGGGATCACTTAGCCTGCGACATGAAAGACCGGAGAGACCTATAGCTTAAAAAAAGGCTGGCGTTCTGCCAGAAACAAGTGCGCCTCCCTTCACCGCAATTTGGCTTATTCATAGTCAGGGGTTTGGGTTTGGCTGTTTTTAAAAAGGCAAGCCTGCTCTGAAGTTGATCAGTCTGCTCAGAAACTTCTCCAGAGGGGAAAGTATTGGAATCGGTTTCAAAGGGGAAAAAGACCAGATTTTTGAGCGCTTCCTAATTGCATTGCACAGGCCGGACAAAACTTAAAAATAATAAAGAGGCAATGCTTTTTTTGTAGCAGAAAGCTCAATTTAGTTTTTTTGCACAGCTCGACTTATTAATTGGATGTTTTCAAAAACAGAATATTTCACGCTTGTCTGAGAAGTCTCACGGTGCGGTATTTCAGCAGTTTGGATCATTTTGAACACAGTCGTATTTTATGGTCTGATGACCTGAGTGAGGCATTTTTAAACAAACCACTGGCGCTTATTTTTTTATCGGAAGTAAAGAAAAAAAGGCAAGAAGATGACACACAATTTTTTCGTGGCGGTTACATTTTTCTTGGGTTTATCCCGGTGCTACTGCTCGTATGTCCCTTGCGAGCCCTGTGACCAGAAGGCGCTCTCCATGTGCCCACCAGTGCCTGTCGGCTGCGAGCTGGTTAAGGAGCCGGGTTGTGGCTGCTGCCTGACCTGCGCTCTCTCGGAAGGTCAGGCGTGCGGCGTTTACACCGGAACATGCACACATGGGCTCCGGTGCTTGCCACGGAACGGTGAAGAGAAGCCGCTTCACGCCCTTCTTCACGGCAGAGGAGTGTGCACAAATGAAAAAGGGTACAAACCTCTCCATCCCCCGATAGGTGAGTGGTGGAACGTCCCTTCACGTCTTACTGAAGTAACGTTACAGCCAAGCTGTTTTATTATGAGAACAACTTTTGCTTTGCCAATGAAATATGCACAGGTGACTGCATCTGACTGACTTACATTCCTAACCAGACAGAAAACGTTATTACATGTATCAGAACTGTTGATAGATAGCGTTTATTATAAGTCCTACATTGATAATCAGATTTTCATGGCTGTTGTCAGAAGCGCTATCCTGAAACCGTATTTTACATTCAGTCATGCGTCTTGGTTGCTACAGCATTAATTCCATAGCCGGCCGGCAAAACAATGACACGGAGTCGAGTTGTAGGCTATTATTCATGGCGGGCCATAGTAGCCGTCTTGTAGCCTATGCTGTTTTCCTCTAATGCTGCCTTCTGTATCGCTTCGACTCGCGTGTGTGTTGTAGCCCGCACCCGCACGTGCATGAACAACTGTATGGGTTTAGGACGTTTTGGGAGCCAGGGTTGGATTTCAGACAGTGCACATTTGAGTTCGTTTATTATTGTTTCTGTTTCTGACGCGCGTGCTGTTGCAAAGTCTACCTGATAGGCTACCACGGGACTCGCTCAAAACATTTCCTGGAAGCTGCTATCTTGTGTGATGTTTAGTTCATTTTACATCATATTGACTTGAGATGGATCCGTCTCCCCAGTTCGCTTTCTGTTCTCATATTCATCTTAATTTGAAACATAACCCAAGTGTTTGACATGAATAGAGGCTGGCATATGCTAGTGTAGCATTTTTTTCACTGAGCCATTCATTTTAGACAGCCCTGTGGCAGTTGACCACTTGTTCTATAGCTGCCATGACAAAGTGAAGTTTAAAATAATTGCAACGCCTAGATAAATGGGGTTTATATTTGTGGGTGGTATGGAGTTGCCTACTGTTCAGATCAAAAGCAAGGGGAGGGAGCTTGACAAAACACTTTGAGGTGAGATATATGGTGCCTCTGTGAGTTTGAAACACCTCCACTTGATCTGAAATGACTGAATGTCTAGCGAGTTAATACAGCTTCATAACCTAATTTTAGTGTTTTCAGATTTCAAGTTGAATGCTCCATTGATTCTGATGTTCTCAAAGCAAACTGTACACCTCCCAACCCCCTATGTCCCTCCTGAGGGCAACGTCAATCCATGAAACAGCATGAATGGAATTCAGCCCACTCTACAGGCATTGTTCTGAAAATAGAAGACAGAAGACCTACACAGCATTCTTAAAACACAAATGACAAATATATCACTGCCAAAAAGCAACACTGTAGATTCTAAGTTTGAGGCATGGGGAACACTTTTAGGGTTATCTCTCTGTCAGAATCCTGATGTTTCCCTTGAAGTCAAGCTGTAATTAGAGCTTCTTTTCCGGTGTGCCTGCTTTTGCATTGGGCACTGGGTCGCAACACAGTGATTCAGCAGAATACTTTGGGAACTGTTCTCTGAAGAGTCCTCTGCCAGGCTCTGGATAGATTTAGACGGGCACTTCTCCTCGACCATAGTATTCAGTTTCAGCCTGGATAAGGCAGACACAGAGGGAGGTCAAGTGTCCATGACCACACGGAGTTGAAAGGCTGCCATCTACTGTGTACTACCCATTTTCTCACTCTAATAAAGTAGTTTCAGCCACTATTATCAATATACCTTTTAGGGGGACTGAATTTTAGACCATTTTTCCAGAACATTACTCAGTTTTGCTACTATATGCTAGTTGACTTGACTTGGCTCATCTGGTGATTAGTTGTGTGTGATTTGTGTGAGTGAGAATGACATGCTGCACTCGTAATGAGAACTGGACTTTTGTAAAGGATTATTCTATGCATAACATGGACCACCAGAGCCCCGCAGTGGTTGCCAGTTGATCTACTTGTTTGTGAAAGAGCCCTATGTTGTGTCTGAACCTATTGCTGCTTGCCAAGATATGGAAGAAAAAAAATAATTCAAGAAATGCTCCAAATTTACAACACTTGACTTGCACATGAAGAAGAATGTTGTGCCTTGTAAACATAGCCATGATAGAAGGACCCTTCGTGAGAGCCAGAGGAACATCAAAACTTGAAGTTGTGTTTGTGAGTTTGAGTGCTGCACAGCTAATTACACAAGCCTGACATCTATAAATTTTATCCTAACATGATGGATTTCTCTGACTTCACATGGAGGCATTTGGGTTAGATAACTGGCATATATTCATAACATACTGGATTTCACATAATCCATTACCAGACTGTGTTGTGCACAAGGTCTTGGTCAGTGACGAAGAATAGCCTATAGCATTAGTATTGTGTGTCAGTAAATGCGACAGAAATCACCAGCTTCTGAATAATGATATATGGTCCCTCTTTTGGGAGGCTGAGACCACTTCAGGAAATAGGTGTGGTCAGAGTTGAAAATGCATGGAAGAATTTTGTTTGCATACACACCACATATGCAATGGCAAGTTGACTTGGAGCAGCAATCTTGCAACTTGAACATCATCCAAATTGTTGACAGCATTGACTTTACCTTTAGAGTGTGTGTCAAGGACCAGACCATCATACTACCGGTACTAATCTACCAATTTAATCACCCCACAGTGAAATATACAAGAGAGAATAACTCCTCTTTCCCATGCTTGAATGATTTCACCCCCTAAAAGCATTACTACAATGTGCACATATTTGTCACTGACACCTGGGAGGCTTGTGGGTAACAGCTGTGGAGAAACTCAGCTCACACAGTAGTCTCTGTCAGGAACATGTGATCCTGAGGCAGCGACATGCTCATGCTGAGCTTTAAATGGGAACATGTGTGGTCAGACCAAACCAGGTTAGACTCCATTATCCTAATGCTGCCATTGCTGTTTGTTTCATCTACAGGTTAGTGGAATGCATTTGAATTTAGAGAGGGAATTAAGGTAACACCATGTGGCCAAATGGAAGATTCCAGTCTGTTGAAAACCCCTGTCATGTACTGTAGGCCTATTCCAGAAAAAAAGAAAGAAAGGGGGAAAATGCAAGTGTCATGTTTCATTGCCGACTCTGCAGAGCGAGAACAAAAAGAGCCTAATTTCTAGCCTTGAGCACAAGTTTCTGTTGTGGCTCAGCGTCTGTGCCTCAGGTTTTGCATGCTGTCAAGATACCAATGGATGGAGGAGTCTCAACACAATCCCAAGCAGTTGCCCTTGTGCCAAGAGCCAGTCTTGTCACACCCAGCAATTGTTTTGAGGTGGTAAAGATCATGGGAAAGGCAGCGACTGGTTGTGTGGTTTTTCAAAACCCAAAACTTAGATGTTGGTGAGACCTCAGACCAAAATTAGGATTGTGCTGTATAGTATAGGCTTGCATCTGCTTTGTTTTTGCTTTGAGAGGTGTACCTCCCATTGCATGTGCAAGAAAAGCACTAATGTCTGTCTGCCTGCCTTCAACATTTTTCAAGAGCAAGTGCTTATTTATAACTTGAACAATGTAGTTATTTTTGTACGACTTTGAATAGAGATACGCTCCTCATAGATTAGACCTTTGTATTGTTCACTTGAAGGCATGATATAGGAGCAGTGAGCAGCTGTTACCCAGCAGTTTCTGGCTACATAGTCTTAAACAGGCAAGACCATGCTCATCTCCTGCATGTGGGTTTTAGGGGTTTTTAATGGCTTGATTTTTGTAATGTTTCTGTCATGAAAGCCAACAAAAAGACATTTATGCATGATGGTATCTGACCCAAAATTATACTGTCTTACCATAGCCTGAATACATAGTAAATGTAAAATCCCCTGGAACTTTCCCAAAGATTCCAAAATGGTCTCCGATGTATTTTATCAGCTGGAAAATGTGTTTGGTTTCATCCCTTTTCTGATGTCAGTCAGCAAAAATAAAACATTGATATATTACTTTGGCCTACCCATCTCCTCTTGCAGTTGCACTTTCATGCAGTATTGCTTCAGTAGCGCAATCATGCCATGGATTGAGTCCAGGCTTAAAATATTAACTAGAATCAGGCTGCAGCGTGGTCAGTCAGAACCCTGAACACAACATGCGATGCCAAAAGAAATGCTGCAGTATGTGGCCATACTGCCAGATAGTGTTTGAGAAACCCTGAACAGCTATTTCAATAATGGAATGTGAGTTAATTCCCATGTTGTGCTGCACTAGTGTGTATTTAGCTTGAATAGCTGTAATTGAAGTGCTTTTCCGTAGAAAAAGCTATGGGCAAAGAATGTGTACAGGCTAGTGAATCAGCCTGTGAGCCAAGGCCGCAAGTGATACAGAAGCATTTTCCTAACACCTTTTCATCATCTTCTTACATTCTCCTCTTTATTTGTTTGAGATCAGTGGACCATCGGAAAGAAATGGTTGAAAGAGCGATGGATTGGCTTTCATTATTAGCCCTTGGGCTGCAAGAAACTTGGGATATTCATGAAGTATAATTGTCCAGTACACATATTAATTATTAAGGAGAGGCATATCAGATGCACCTCCTTTGCCTACTCAGGTCCTCTTGTCTTAATGAAAACTTCAGCAAAGACCAAGGGGAGAGACACCAATACCGCTTTAGCTTTCGTTCCAAAGCTCATTTGAATAGAGGACTGCACGTGATACCACTCACTTGGCGCCGCTCCAGTGTCTTGGCAGTGTTTCAGATGTTAAACACAGTCCCGCTAAGCCTTCTTTACAAGCTGGGGACCCAGAGCATGGAAAAAGTGAGTTTTGTCCTCATATTGAAGAACTTTGGCTCAGAAAAGATGGATTTGATGTTTCCAAAAAAGAGGAGCTGCATTGTCTACAAATGAGCTTAGGCAACACTTTGTGCAATATTGAATTCAACAGAGCCTAGCCTTTGCAGCCTGCATGTCTTTGACTTGCAGGACTAGGCAAAGACTAAAACACACCATAAAGATCTGCTTTGGCCAGTGTTGAGGCCCTGCGAGTGGACAGAAGCTGCTTGTGCTCCCCTGAGTGCACTAAGTGACCTTAATCAGTAGTGCACTTCACAAAACCATGTCAAACATCCAGACCTCTTGATTAAGAAAGACATGCCTGTAGGATGAAATAAGTGGTTTAGGTTTTCTTTTGAGAACCTAAATACAGACCCCCCCCCCCCCTACCATCCCCTTCAGGCATGCATTTGCCACACTTATTTAAAGACCTTTATAGCCCCATCAGCTGAAGAGAGTTACAGGGAAATTCTAGGTATCTGTGCAGAAATTACACTCTGCCAAGTCATGAGTTGCGAGATTAATTTCAAAGAGACAACCAGAAGCCAGGAACCCAATTCCAGTAATCACCCCTCCCTCGTGTGCCCAAGCCTTCTGTCTCAGACCCTTTCAACACCAGGCCGCTGATAATACTCCTCCCCTGTCTGCAACTCCATATCAAAAGGTGGAGTGTAAGTGCTTCGCTTCATTATTTTTAATTGTCCCTTCAGCTGTCCCACAAGATCCCATGGCCGTGTTCTCAACAATACTTGGCACATGCTTACCCGAACATCTGACCCTTACTCCGTCTCCCGACTGCTATACTGTTGGATATCCTTACTGGATAAATATAACCACAGGCATCCACTGGCACCATCAACAGCTCTTGGCCTGGCAGGTTCCCCAATTATTTCTGTACTTACTATACAATAAAAACTTGGGGGAAAGTGGCCATCGCCCACTCTGATTCTAAAATCCTCCAACTGGGGGTATTAAATCTCTCTTCTTAACATTTCTACTTAAGTGTCTGACCACTGAACTTGTCATTGCCAGACTTAAACTTTGCTAAACTTTTGACTTTGGGTGTAAGTGCCTTGTTGAGTTTCACACCGTTTGATGTGAAAAGTTAAAAGGCAATTATAACTTGTGAGATTCTCTGGATTGAGTCAGAGAACTCATGTACTGTATTTTTAAGCAGTTGTGCAAATGGGGGCCCTATAACCATAACAAATGCTGT
>JASCQX010000092.1:17127767-17146192 GCA_030264415.1 Sardinella fimbriata
TTGGGGAAAGGAACAGACGCGCTGTTCATCTAGACCAGCACATTCCTGAGCTATGCTCCATTCTTGTTCCACTCATCGCGTGACCCATTTACGAGACAGTTGGTTTCGGAAGGGTTTTAACAGAGATGTCTTTGTCCTACTGTAACAGAGATATGGTTATGGTTTCAAGCTTGTAACCAAAGGGTTTCCGTTTTGATTCCCGCCCTGTGGCTCATGGCTGAAGTGCCCTTGGGCAAGCCACCTAACCCCTCACTGCTCCCCAGGCACCTCGATAAGCAGGCAGCCAAATGTAACTGGTTAGTGTGTGCTCACTGTGTGCTGTGCTGTGTGTAATCACTAATGCCCCATTGGGTTAAAGGCAGAGATGAAACTTCCCTCACGGGATTAGAAAAATTATAGATTGATTAGATAGAGATTAGATTGATTACCGATCACCCAGTCCACCTCTTCAACATTGTCCCCATAGAGGCCATTTTTGCTCTGTCCTGCAAAGCCTCTGGAGGTGAAGAGTGGGGTGTGCACATGAGCCAAGGACAGGAAGAGCATGAAGGGCTTGTGCTGGTTCCTGTGACCACACACCACACATCTCAGTCAGCATTCATCAACAGCATCAGCATGGGCAACAAACAGAGCCACACTGTACAGTAGATATGTACATCTTACCTCTCCACAAAGCCCTCGGCTTCACCAACCAGGCGCTCGGTGAGGGTTTCCAGGTTCATGGGCTGCTCGACCACTTGCTGATTCCTCATGAGGATGCAGTTCCAGGTGTGGAGGCGAAAGGGCACGTACCACACCCCCACGGCCAGGAACCAGAGCAGGGCCAGCAGCACCAGGACCTTCCCACTGACCTCCAGCAGGCCGGCCGCACGCACACACACTAGAGTTAGCACCGCTAGCCCCAGCAGCACAGAGAGGTTCCATAGCTTCAGCTGGATGTCAGCAAGCACGTCGGAGCCCTCTCCAGCCTTGCAGTCGTTGAAGAGGGTGAAAGGCAGCCCGTAGAAATAGTCAAAGCCGTGGTTGTTGGGGTGATGGCAGTGGTCATTCCTGCTTTTACAATTCAGCCCCAAATGCCATTTTCCTGTTAGAGAAGCAATCATTGTGTCCAATATTCATTTATTTCTTATATAACAAAACTGAGAGTTGTGCTGTCTGACTAGTTCAATCCTACTTCCACTCAATATGACAGTTGGCTACAGCAGTGCAGGATCTCTCCAGAAGCTTTTTGGACCAACCAATCAGTGAACAGAGGGCTCTGGCATGCCCAATTGTTTAAAGTTTGTACAAAGTATTTGCCCACATGGACAATGTGGAAATGTATGCCAATTTAGGTATCCTATCCTTGGTGCTATGCACAAAGTGAGACAGTTAAAGGTAAACTTTTTCTTCTGCCTGAGAGTGGGGATCAAGCAGGGGATGAAGCGGGGCGGGTAAACACTGTATGAGGGGTCTACTGGAGGTGGGTTACTAAACCTGCCAATACTGTAGATGTGAATACAAAACATCATCAAACAACATTCAATTTAAAATGAGGCCTTGTGCATTGATCAGAGCATTTTATCTGACTCATCCCATGTATCTGCTTGTTAATAGATTAAAGAGAACGCCGGCGTGTCCAAACCTACATTCCAGTGGAAGCCGAAACGATGCTACCTGAACAGAGTTATGGCAGTTTTATCGAGGCAGCTCGTTGTAAGCTCATTGTAATCGACCACTGCTTCCACTGAAATGTAGGTTTGGATGCGCCTGCATTCTCCTTTAACTGGCTAAAAAATATGCAAAACTTTGCAAGATATGCAAAACACAATCCTAAGCCTGACCACAGAACTGTGCACATGGTGGCAGTTGGACAATATGTGCTTCATATGATTGTATACACTATACAGGGATGTAGGGATCCAAACCTTGCAGAAGAATAAATGACTGGAAGATGGAATACCTCAAAAGGTTTGTAGCTTCACCTCAAACAGGCAACTGCAGAATTACTTTCACTAGTTCCAAAATATGAATTGGATTTTTTTCCATGCAATCTCCATCAGATGACTTAAACTGGGATTTCTGGAGAATATTAATGTTTTAATTCCCTTGTACTGCACTGTATATAGCACTCTATGTTTTATGACCAGAAAGAGCTTTTCTCTTTTTTGCATTTCTATAATAGGCTATGTACACACATCTTCTTCAGAATTTTGTAATTATTTAAAGGGGGGTTAACATTTATCCAACTCCAGAAGAGACATAAGTATGATACTCACCCACGATCCCTGTGGTGTAGCCCTCTCTCTGCAAGAGCTTGGCAAAGGTGGTCTCACTGGGAGGGAGTCCTCCAGAGCCCCCCAAAAACAGAATCACCTGCACTCTGCCCACGGCCCCAAGCCCTTAGCAACACACAGTGACAAACCCCATATAAGGAAAGACGCATTCAAGACATCATCTCACTATATCTCTATGTTTATTTCCAGGCCAGTCCTACATCTACCTGAACGCAGGGCGTAACGGCCGGTCATGAAGGCAGCTCTGCTGGGGGTGCACAGCGGAGCTGCAGCAATGTGCTGGGTGAGTTTCACTCCATCAGCAGCCAGCTGATCAATGTTGGGTGTCCTTTAAGTCCGTGTGGCAGAGAAGACATTAACAAGTAGTCTAATGATTCAAAAAACCTGAGAGGTTTGGAATGAAATAGCAGCCTAAGATATTGAGCCTACCTGATTGTGTCATTCCCATAGCAACCAATGTCCCCAATACCCAGGTCATCCACCATCATGAGGACAAAATTGGGTTTAGTATTGAAGTCATTATTCAGTCCAACACAGAATCCCACAGAAACAATGAGGATGAGAGGTCCCAATGTAGAACACCTACATAATTATTAATGACAAGTAGACAACATTACACTTCTGCGCCAGTCAAAAGTTCAAACCAAGTTTATAATTAGCTAACGTTACCTATAGGCCTATCAAATCTAATTGTTGCATTCACACAGAAACTTCTTTGATTGTGTGAGCAAGTGTCAACATGGAACATTGAAGATGTAAAAAATGTACAAAGCCAGGAGGAGGCTATGGCCTGCTTGAAGAACCTAAATTACAGTCGTCGTTATAGCTTGACTTACCACAGCAGCTTAAAGTGCTCCATGGAAGCATTCAATAAATCACTCCTGCAAAGAAAAGTGAATGACAGGTTTTGCAATTAAAAATGACAGATGTTTAACTTGTTGCTACTGTTGCCTAAGTAATTATTGCCTACGCAGGTTTGCCACTTTTCCCATTTGCCTGGTTTGTAGCGTTTTTGCTTTGCTAGCAAGCTAACTAAATCCCAATCCCAAACTTTGACACGAAGGAATCTCCGTATGACTCAAATCAAGATGAGTGCAACTAACTAACTGATCAACGTTACAGTGTTAAAAGGGACAAAGCTACCTGTAAACGTCTCCAGTTTTGGAACAGTGTTACATTGTACAGTATAACGCCAGCCACAGTCGTGCAGAATGTCACATTGTACTACTACCCTTGACGTTTTCCTACCGTAATGACTGATGAAGCAGCACAACGTTTTGTTCAGGCTTAACTTGATTCTCGAGACATGTCCACGCCCCCTTTTAGGTGACAGTGGATGGGCCCGAGCCGCGAGATAATGGGAGGCAATGGAGCAGGTGTGTAAATGAATACAGGTTTATTTAATTTCACCTTTAATTAAGCAAACATGAATAAAAGGATTGAGATAGGGTTGGTATAGTGAGTCATAGTTGCTGTTTAGTTTTGCTGCTTGCCAAACACAAGTGTCATAAAAGAAGTCGCCAAATGCATTCTGAATAGTATTATGAACAAACCACATTATTTCAGTTTTTGTCAGTTACATAATATCATATCCTTTTCACATCTGTGATTACCATGACATTCAATCAACAGTGAACATGAAAATAGATGTAAAGTCAGTCTGCTATCTGTCTTTCTCATGGAGAACATCAAGGCAGGCAGAGCAGTAAGTTTTATACCTCAAGTACATCTCCAGCCTGTACTTCATAGTTCAGTATTTTACCAGTCTTATTTTATACAACTTCCACTTGAAGATGGAAAGCGTGTAGGATACTTTTGCCAAGTCTTGATATCAATGAAAAACAAAGTATTCCCTGTTATCTGGGTAAAACTGAAACCGTCTAAGGACGCTTCCTGAGAGTGCAGTAGAGATTTATTATCTGTCTAATCTAATCAGTATTTCAATCAGCTGTGTTGCTCTTAGATCTGGTATCAGGACAGTTGTTTTCCTGGCGTCTGAGTTGTTGACCAAAGGGCAAGTTTGACCTAGGCTAAAAAACTAGACGGACCTCAGCGGTTGCAAATAGTTTTGCTTGGCAGGTATATTTAGCCATGCATTGGGTCCTTAGTACGTCTACCATTGCTCTGGCCAAGGCTTGGTCACACCAATCACAACATTTTATCTTTGTAGTGTCATTCAGCAGGCTTAAAAGGATATAGACAGGGTTGTGATGGTGCAAATCAAGTACTGTAAATGACTGAATAGTGGTTGTTTGAATCGGCTTGCCATGGACTTTGGAGGAGTTAGACTTTGACTTTTCTTTGAAAGTTGAGTAGAAAAAGGTGTGCAAGTCAGAAGGACGTATTTGCTGTTTTGCTGGCATTGCCCCGCTTGGTCATGGCAACTGCTGATTCTGCTCTAGGATTGAGCCTGGTTGTGCCCAAACTATACATTTTGATGATATAGGTTTTCTTGTCAGGCAAAGTTTGACCAGCTACAGTATAGTATAAAAGTACACTGTAGTTTAAATTGAGGGTACCATCATCATATACTATCCACATGACAACAGGTGTTGCCTTTGTCTCGCATTTCTGTTTTGCCAGACCACGGACCCCAGTGCTTGGGCAGCAAGTTGAACTGGCACTTGTGGTCAGGCCTATGTGTCCTTTACATGACTGAACGAAATGAAATCTAAATGAAATTCAAGATGAGGACAGAGCACATAGTTACCTTTAAATTTGTTAAGATTGTTGCATATGGTGAATTATCTCAACCTCATGAAACACACAAAATCCCACTTTATTCAAAATGATCAGTATTTACAGCATTCAAAAAGTAGAGGTACTACAAGTCTAATAATTATGAAACAATGGCATGGCAAAATTGACATGGTCTAACATCATAAAACACAAAAATCAGACACGAATAATGCAAAAATCTATCAGAGCATCTATGGAAAGGAAAGTGCTTCTCCCCAGAAAAAGCTATTATACCAACAAATTTAAATTATTACCTCAAAACTGTTGCATGTTTAATTAAATCAGTCACCCACAGTCCAATCCAACATTTACACATTCTTATATCCTAAAATGTATGATGATCATAAGACAGACAGTTACATCTTACAATTACTGAAGTTAAAGAAAAGCCAGATGCTTCCTTTCCCTGCAGAGATAAGGCACTACTTGGAGGTAACATTTAAGATGGACCATTGTAACACATTTTCACATTCTTTGCCAAATACTCTCTAATGTCTGTCTTCAAATGACACATTCCAGCAAATTCTTACAATCCACATTTCACATTAAGGCCCTAGAATTGACATACTTCACTCCAACTACTCAGTAGACAACAGCATTCATGTTGCAGACCTTCCACCAAGAACCTCCATTTATGATGAACTAAGCAGGTTGCTGAGTACTGCGGAGAGAGTGCACAAGAAGAGAATGATATGGATATTTTTTAAAACATATCAAGTATAGATTTATTTATTATACAAATATCTTTGCCATTCATTATTGAAACACCATCTAAACTAGCACAGTGAGTGCTGAGGTTGTCAGCCCGGATCCTAGCTTACCCTGAGGCTCAGCTTGTGTTGCAGGATCCTCTTTATGTGCACTCTCTGGATCAGCTGTGGCAATAGAACACAGTTAGTGATACAAGTCAAGAGATTCGTTGGGGCCTTTCAGTGTTCATGTTCTAACGTGTCCATTAAAAACATATAGTCGAAACTGAGATACAGCGTTAACAGACCTTGAGGCTTAAAGCAAAGCTTCTTCTTCTGATAGGCAAAGTACCCCGAGGCTGCCCCAACAAGCGCCACTCCAATGGCACCCAGAATACCAGCAATTTTACCAGACCCAGCCTCTGAAATGCACAGAGATTTCACAATGCATGACCTCCATCTTACAAATAGAAAGAGAGTTTGAACAAGAGACCAACCACTTGTATATGAATCAATAGAACCTTCTAATCCACAAGGTGGCAGTATGTAGCTTTTACAAGTTATACAGTACTGTAGGCCAACACAACTCCAGAATACTGATATTTAGGCAAATTAACGGTACAGTAGGTCCTGTTTTTGTACATTTTTTGTTGTACAGCTGAATATATAAAAAAGCAATTACTGAATGATTGCAGAAAAAACTCAGCAGAACAGATCACAAGGAATGTAAATAAAAAATGTGGATCTTGGATAACAATTATATCAAAACTCTAACCAAATATTACATTACCAGTTCCATAATTTATCAACAGAATACCCAATTGTTATGAAAGCTTTCTCCCAAGTGAGTCACTTTAAAGAACTGAACACCTAGAAGCTTAACTCTGTCATGACCAATTCCACGTGGTTGTAAATCAACAAAACAACTTTTTTTCCCGTGGTAGTTATTGTGGTCAGTGATTCAACTCATTGAAGATATTCTACATAGCTTGGATACTGCACATTTTGAGCATACCAGCTAAGAGTTTACCAAAGTGAGGTATCACTTTGTTATTGTTGTTGTATGACTAACCAAACCATTATCGAACACCCACACCCACCCACCCACACACACATACACACATGCACACACACACAAAGGTAGAGAGAGAGAGAGAGAGAGAGAGAGAGAGAACTCTGTGTTCTATATCATCCAGGTACAGTCAGAACATCATTCATCGTATGGGCGAGCACCTATAGTTCATATAAATCCTTCAGCACATACTCAAAGAGCTCTTGCGCAAGCCACATAGCAATGCTGTGAGTAACAACGCGTGAGTCAGAGCTTTCTTCTCACCATCAGGAGAGATGTATTGTGCAGTGTGACATATACATGTACATATATCTCAGGTTATTGAGGGCGGCTGTGGGCACCATTTCATTTCTACTTATTTACAGTAATTGAGCATTTAGGATGGCACATGACCCAGATGAAGTACTATAAGAATCACGACTGGCACACTGGCCTCCTCTGCGGCTCTCGTGATCTTACGTATCGCTGTCACAACGCCCCCTCAGGGAGCCGTGCCCTAGCTATGGCAGAATGAGGAAAGCAAAACCTCAGAGACGAGACGGGCAAGATTCAGCCTGAGACTCCTCTTGGGAGAATGAGATAAATCTCAGAGAAAAGCGTCTCACGCGCATCAGAATGAAAGAATGGGAGACCATACCACAGGTGAACTATTCATGCCCCAGGCATACTGCAGCTCCAAACACACATCCATCATCGTGTGATGGAAACACACAAGCTAAACACACTGACTACAAATGTTGGTTAGAGTCACTAAATAAAAAAATGCAAAGCTCTGCTGACATACTGTACCGACATGAGGTACAGTACAGTACAGTGTAAACTACCCAATGAGGAGCCTATAACATAAGCTGCTTTAACAGACAGTTCCAAGATGCAAAATGACTCTACCTTTTGGTTCTTCAGCAGCTCCTACAAGAAACAAACAAACAAACAAATGAAAAGTTGAAACATGAATGAGGATCTAAATATGCTCATATTAAGAGTTAAGATATTGATATTAGTGTGTCAAGGTCATAATATAAATACTAATATGAACATTGACAGCATTTGGGGAAAAAAAATCAGGTCTGTAGGCCTACATTCCTAGAAGAAGAATACCGGTTTTGTTATTGTATTCAGATGAAAAGGCAAAAGCAAGTTGGTGAATTGGAGAATACATTCGAATGTCCAACTGAATGTTAAATATGTATCCCCTGTAGGCCTGCTTTGTTCTTAAATCACTTAGAGCCTGGACCATCTCTTACGGCTCCGGCAAACCCCATAAGCATACTCCAAAATAGGATTTGTAATGACTGTGGGTTTTGTCACTACAATTGCGATTCCAGTTTGTCTGTGTGCCTCTGTGTGCACATGTGTGGGGGGAGGAGGGTCTATGTGCGGCGCATGTTCCTGAGCATGTTTAAGTGGTTCCAAGTGACATACCATCCGAGCCAGATGCAGCTCCAGCAGAGCGGGCTGCAATTAAGAGCCAGAGAGAGACTTTGTGAAAACACACGGCTGCCAC
Organism: Sardinella fimbriata; assembly: GCA_030264415.1. Lineage (NCBI taxonomy): Eukaryota > Metazoa > Chordata > Actinopteri > Clupeiformes > Clupeidae > Sardinella > Sardinella fimbriata. The sequence continues at coordinate 17,136,048 of JASCQX010000092.1, forward strand.
TGTGGCCAGACAACATGGTGATAAGTGCTAGCATAAGAACAGTCACAATATATGTACAACTAGTGCAGATAACTACTGTATTGGTTAATGTCTATCAAAAATTAAGAGAGGAGTTAGTCATTTGACTATTGAGAGTAATATTACAGTACTGTACCTCCTTTGCCCTCAATGGGACCCGAGTCAGCAGGAGGGTCAGTGTCTTAGGAGAGAACACAGCAAACATGCCTAATGACTTATTTGAACATCAATCCTACAACCTGAATTAGATGAAAGCCACACAGCTTTGGTCTGAGAGCTGAGGGGAAACAGAGCTGCGAGTGAGAGGATTAGTGCTAATGCACAAGAACAATAATGCTGCTTTTGTGTTTCACGCATCACATTCCATTTGCATGCTCTTCCCCTCCGTAATTATAGACTTTGTGCCTCAAGGTCAAGCAAGACAAGCAGGCTGGTCTCTGTAACCAATTACAGCGACTGGTAGGGAAGCAGTTAACAGGGGGAACAGAGAGAACACCAGGAGACTAATGGAAAACAGAACAACAGGGACAGTTAAGGGTGGAAGTAGCCAGCCACAGAGACTAGGAAACTCTTGCCACAGTCCGGCTCCCAAAACACTTTTGGACAGATAAGGAAGGTATAATGTATGCTCTGGCATGCAGAAGTGACTAAAGTGATCTTCAGAAATGAAATCGGAGTGTTATTCAAGTGGCAGTATAACATTGCATGCTTTGTCAATATGCTGTTTAGGCAGAATACAATAGATGAAACATTTTGTTTACAACTGTTAAAATATTTCACATAAAAAAATGAAAACTACATAAAAAAATATTTTGTATAAAATTCAAAAAGGTTTCTACCTGGTCCAAGAGCATCACTTAGATCAAATCCATCTATAAAGGCAGACCAAAATATACACATTTATTAATGATGTCATGTGGATAATATGGATAACTACACAATTTTTGTCTTTTTTAAATGATGCCATTTCTCTCTACCTTCCACAGGTTTCACTTCCTCCTTTACCACTGGAGCTTCCACTTCCTCCTCTGACACTGGAGCGTCTGTTGCACCGTCTGAGGGCAAACATTAATATGAAAAACACATGAACGCATGAACCTTAATAACCTGTCTGATCATGTCAGACTTGTTCTCATGTATGCCCATGGGGCACCAAGAGCAACAGGCCTCATATCAAAACCCAAGTTTCATTTTGTGGCCATGACTGAATCATGCTAACAAGTGTGTGACTTCTGTAGACATGACTGATTCATGCTAACTAGCGTGTGACTTCTATGGACACAATAGACTGCTGCTAACCATGTATTTTATGTGCCAAAGGCATTACAGCCTAATATGATTCCATAATGACTTTAGGCATTGTGTTATACAGAAGGGAGGAAAGTGACCAAGTGGGGCAAGTCTATCATACAATTATCCTCTCTGTACACAAAAGAATGTGTTCTCTCAAGTGTTTCCTGCATAATATGAACTAGTCTGCACACTGCATGGACGAAAGGTATTCCATCCTTATATGCCTTCTTCATGAGATTACATTAATAGCATACGGCAGGAATGCTATGAAATGGAGCCAGTTCCACTTGGTGTCCCTAAGGGCTAACATATTGTTCACTGTTTTGCATATAACGTTTTTTTCCCTTCAACAACTTCGACAGCTTTGGCTGTTGAGCGTACCTGGTGAGGTCTCCTCTGTGGTTGTGTCAGATCCACCTAATGTTTACAAACACAAATGAGTCCGCAGCACAAACAAGGGCAGTATAGCCTCATGGTTGAGGCTCATTTCCAAAAGCACAAAAGAGCTCTCTTGTCACCTGCAGCTGCCTCAGCTTCTGCCTCTGGGGCTGCCGGTGCTTCTGTGGCCTCTGCGGTTGACAAACACAGACCACTAAATAAGCTCAAAGGCATGAAGCTCATAACTGGGCTTCATTATTAGGCACGTCATGTGATCCAGTGGCTTTATGGACTGTAGTATGACTCATGTTAATGCAAGTTGGAACAAAGCTAATCGGCTGAAGTAAAACCGAACTCACCTGGAGCAGTTTCATCGGCTGAGTCAGCTCCACCTGAAAGCAGCATTAAATGGGAATGCTTTGAATGCCTGCCACCCCTTTTCTAACCGTTCTCTTCACGTTTGTCCCACTACAGACGACAGTAGTTACACTACAGTATTCTCCTACCTTGTGTTTCCTCCTCGGTGTCTGGGGGTGCTGGAGCCGCAGTTCCATCTGAAAAAGCCATGAATTACTGCATACATCCTCTCATGAACAGCATGTTTGCTTTGCTTTCCTTAGTTGTACTGTATATACATTACATATGCGGTCAAGTTTCACAGAAAGAAAAACTGTACCTGCAGCTGCATCATTTGTATCTGCTCCACCTGTCAAACATGGAGATAAGAAAAGACAAAGGTTTGAGTACAGCTTGTCTGTGACACCTCATTGCAGTTTCCCATTTTCCCATGAAGCCTGAGAGCTGCACCTTCTGTGGGCGCCTCCTCCTCTTCCTCGGAGACCTCTGGAGCAGCCGCTGTTCCTGGAGAGGAAGGGCCAGTCATAAGAGAGAAGGGCACACTATGCTGCCGCTCACTGAAATAAATGCCTCAATACATAAAGGCTCATATCCTGACAACCTCCTGGGAGGGCAGAGAAGGAAAAAACTCAAATGCTTAGTGGTAGAAAGTCTGTTTCAGGCCAAAACAAGCCTCGTTATTACAGTCAAAATAACTAAAACAATAAAAAGATTTTAGTACCACCATTAATAAACCCAACGTGTTCTATTGAACTGAAATGATGGTTGAGTCATTTAGGGTGGAATTCTCCGGTGTGCGTAAGTACAGAAATCACTTAGCTGCGTGCTTTTCCGCCATTCGCACCAATTGCGGAGAAGCGCGCAGTGAAGTGATTTTTGAACTTACGCACTCCAGAGAATTCCACCCTTAGTGCAGACATAGCAGGTAAAACATGGTGTCAGATTTATTCCAGTACCTTCTACAGGGGCATCCTCCTCTGCTGGAGCTTCTTCAACGGCTGGGGCCTCTGTGGCTGTGCCTGCTGGGTCGGAAAGTTCAAATGGCACTTACTGCACTGGACTACTTACTGCACTGGACTACTTACTGCACTGGACTCTACTGTGGCAATGTGATAAGCTCATAATGACACTTTTACTCAATTATATAGAGTATATCATGATTTGAAAGAACTATAAAGTACCCTCAGTATCTTCTTGAGCATCTGGACCTAGAAAATCAGTTGAATTAAGAAAATCAGTTGAGAAAATTACTATGAAACTATGAAGAAAACAAAGTATACTCAAAGTACACACAACAAACTATTTCATAACACACAAGCCCACAGACTTTGTTCGTGAGAAGTTGACAATGATGTGGATCAGACCACAAAGATATTACATCAGACAAGAAGGCTCTGACATTAGCATCAACTTGACTAACTTGTTTGCTGGTATAACACAGAATGCACAATCATGTACACACAAGACATCAAATTAGCATTGTGTTCACTAAACCTATATCTCTTGTCTGCCTTGTATCTCCACTGAGACAGAAAATAAGTTAAGACACCAGAACCAGCTAGGAGTTTTCATGACAAGTTGGGGCATTTCCAAGGATATCAACCCCTCAATGAAAAAAAAGATCTTCACGTGAGCTCATCAAGAACAAACCTGTTTGAGGCCCAAGCAAAGGGGGGCGGCCACTGAATTGGCAAGAGTTTGCTCTCAATTGGTTTTCTTCTCCTCATACAACACAGAGCTACTGCACTGAAACACACCCAGAGACGCTCACTAGGTGTGATACCACACATGCACAGGCCTACACTATCACTACCACTATTGGCACCATACACAGGCTATTAGGCAGCGTTGTACTGTAATGCTTATGCCTAGGAGGCAAAATGACACCCAGATAAATAAGCTTATGCTTATTGTTTTGGAACATTTTTAGCAAAATTTCTCTATTCAGAAAAAGTAGTTAACTTCAATGTAGTGTGAAAACCATCAAGCTTTACTGATATTGCTTGTGTTTACATCATCTTGTTTAGCTGCAGTTCATTGGTAAGCCCTGTTCTGTTCAGGCACAGTAGGCCTATATCATTCCCTCTGCCAAAGGGTTAATGTTTTCACCGTTTGTCGGTTTGTTTCTTTGTTTGTTTGTTTACAAGATATCCTGAAAAGTACTCAGGGGTTTTGTATTTTCAGACAACATGGGTATTAAGACAAGGACTAGATGATTAAATTTTAGAAGTGATCCGCATTGCCTCAGTAACCCCATATTGCCTTGGCCGAGGTCTGTGCTCTCTGAGTGCTCTTCTAGTCTCAACTGATTCCATGGCTCCATGGCTTTTATTAAGATTCTTTTTTTTTTAAATTAAGCAATTCTAGACAGAAAAAAATATTACTAAGACTAGGGTTCAGTCCCAATGAACAAACCAACTACACCAAACAGAAATTACATGTAAAAAGTACTGCAGAAGAGCTGCCTTTTAATGACAAATGCAGTATTTGAGGATGTCCTGTCCCGCAGTGAAACCAACCATGCTGTAGGCCTGTGCCGCCACACCATACCACAAATACTACAAATACTTCAAGAACAAGAGGACTGAAGTTTTCAAGATGATGATACCGACAATTTGTGCCTTGCAGCAACAACAGAGAATGGAGCTCATCCTGGTCTGTGTGTTTTTTTTCTTTCTTTCTTTTTTTTTTTTTAAAGAACTCAATTCAAAGAGTCCCTGCAATAACCATAAGTAAAACAAGAAATAAGAATAAATCCTCACCAACAACCAATTAACGATAGTAAAATGTTGGATTTATCACACATACCTTCCTCTGGTGCAGCTGCATCCTCTGGGGCTGCTTCTGTCGGTGCAACTTCAGAGATAAAATACATCTATAAGTTACAACAATGGCCTCTGCAGACATTGCCTGAGAGGACACCTTCAAACACTGCTATGAACCAATCAACTGAGAGATTTTTTGGACATTAAACTGATTTAACATTGCCTCAAGTACAAATTATTTACTGAAACTGATTGGAGGATAATACAGTACAGAAAGAAATCACAATCAAACATACTAATTACTAGAAATATCAAATCAAACATGGAGAGCTTGCCCTTGAGTAAGGCACATTGTAACATAAACACTGTAACAAATGTGTTGATATGTATTTACAACAGGGTATGATGAGACAAAATGACTACAAGGTTCCAGTGCAATCCCTCCCATCAGAACAAGCATGCTCAATGTCAATTCAACACCCACCTTCTTCAGGGGCTGCTTCCTCCACAGGAGCTGGGTCTGTTGGCACTGCTGTGATCATAATACCAAACATCAGTATCATACTACCACCAATACAAATAATAAACAGCTTCAAAATAAAGTTTAGTTTGTATGTTCATTCTTTGTCAACTTACCTTCTTCTTCTGGTCCAGCCTCTGAGACATCTCCCTCTGGAGAGACAAAAGTGGAGCACAAATATTGGTAATAGTAAACAGGAACAGCAATATCACCGACTGCTCTTGGAAATGTACAATTAAGCATTGCATGTCATTTGATAGTATGTTGTGGTTTTTCCACTGAGACAGGTTTAGTCATGTAAGCTACATGGGTGACAGTTGAAAGCTCTGTCAGAACATTGTGTACCCTGGGTCATTTACATTGTTTCACTGGGGGGAAGTGGCTTATCTATAGAAAGTGTATGTGGTGTTAAATCTTTGCAGGTGATTATGTAATCTCCTCTCTATACTCACTGGGCATTAAGTTGGTTTCACCCTGGCATGGTTGTCATTATATGTAATGCACTTGAAACATCATTACTCAACAGGGCTATTTTCCTCTTTTATGTTTAAACGTATACAGCAGAGCAGACATTCCCTATCAATTCAAGCTGTAGCCTAATCTATGTTGTAACGTCGGTAAATCTTCAGTGAGCACTGTGAAGTTGTTGGGCATGGTACACTCTTTACCACAACGACCTTTACCTCTACATACAGATTCTCTTTAGCTATGCATTTTCTGAACCAGTCCTCTGTTTTGCCCTGGTAGAGTAATAATGTCACTGTTTATGGTTGGCAAATGTACACATGAACAGAAGAAAAACTTTCGTCAGAGGCCTATCATCACTCATGAGACTCCATCAAACTTGAGACTATGGATTTCAGAGACCTTTCAACACACCATTCCTAAAAAAACATAAGGGTTTTGATATATTGACATATAAGACATAAGGAAAACGATTCCCTAACACCCATTTCTTTCATTCTTCTATCTTGTTCACTCTGAAGGGTGGGGTCTGCGGCTAGGACAGGATTGGATTTCTTAGACTGCACCCTGTCCATTCTCTTGAATGAATGGAATAGCTATAACTTCATATTAATGAAAGATTGATGTCTGTCTGTCAATCTCTTGAATTTCCATTTGACTACTAAAGTGTGTGACTTACTTCACCCTTGTTTGAAAAGAACTGAGGTGCTGATTCCTAACACGGCACGGCAAACTGTTTTTAAACTAGACAAAGCAAGTGATGAGAACTGAAACATCCAGCGTGTTATCGGTCTGAGACTGACAGAGAGGCTTAAACATCAATACCTGGGATTTGAAAAATAACAAATAAACTTGTGTTTTCATGCAAATACTATGAAAGAACAATGTGTTACACGAGCCTAATGCTGCTCTTTCTACAACTTTGCTGACGCTTTTTGGATTTGAATGGGTTTCACCCTCTGGACATTGTGTTCTAGAGGGTAAAGAACAACATACACGTGATGCTGTAATGGTTTAAGAAAGGTAAGCTATCAATTAAGCAGATAGGCCAATATCTTAAATGTTTGCTCCTATCGTCTTGCTGCTCTTTGTAATACATTTGTAATAGCCGAAGTTGTTCCCTGTATCCCCAGTTCCAGATCTGATAACTTAATTTCTGAAGGAGGCTTACCTTCCGATTTCACTCCCGTAACAAGAGTTGCAAGCAAGAAAATCCACAAATATGACTTCATCGTAGCTTATTAAAATAAAACTGTTCAACTTTTTATAAATCACAAGGCTTCGTTCTGAGTTGTCATTAATTTGTGCCTATGCAGAACCTGCGCTCACCACCCTGTCTAGTTTGTGACTACCGCACACTCTTTTGTTTGAACATTAGAGAACTTTCTTGGGTGTTTCCCTTACCCGCCAGCCAAACGTATGACTGACTTGTTCGGGATCCAATTGCACGTAAGGAGTTTTCTTTTCCCTGGCACATGAGATGCTAATGTTTGCCAGACATAGGTGTGTTTCCAACGAAGCGCCAACAGGCAAATTGATTTCAATCGCACGCTGCCTGACGTCACTACTGTACAGTCCGTGGGACTAGGTGCTTGTTCTATTCTCTTACTTTACTTGACATGCAAAGTCTATTGCTTTAATGCTGCAACTTTTGTTTTACTTAATTACATTAAATGCATGGTGCATTTCTTTCTTTCTTTTTTTTTACACATCATTGCATTGAAAATAGATGGCTGTCTTTGGCTAATGTGAGTAAACCTAATTAACTTATTTAGGTTCAATGTAGGTTCCACAGCATGTGATTCTCCTACAAGCGTAATAACAAATCAAGCATTCATAAATGTCTTTGGTATGCCACCTAGCAAGCAGCAGATGTACTGCACTGCATGCTTGTGTGTACCTATCTTGACCTTAAGTGGGATTTGTGATTGATTTTAAGTCATAAAATAGTTAACCTAATTGATTATTCAGATATGTAGCCTATATCCATATTTGTTGTAAATCCAAATTCTGTTGACCGTCGAACTAGGCTATACGCTACAGTACATTGTTGAAGCAGACAAAAAGCACATGGTCAAGATATGGCATGAAACAGTATGAGCAGTTATAAGCTATGCAGTGACATTGATCATGGTGTTATTCGTAGCAGGAATGCAGATGCTAATTCTTGTGATGATGTCTGCGTTGACGTGGGTTTCCCTGAAAGACAATGTGACCATCTCACACAGAGCACCTCCGACATCCTTTAGAAATGCGACCAAGTTGAGTGAACGGACGGAGGAACTGTTGAATAGGCTGCATCAACCTGTTTCCCAGCGCGGGAACAGTGTCTATTCAGTTGTGCTGCTTGGCAATTTTCACGCTCAATAGGATATCCATTTACCTTTTACTACTTTTTTTACCCAAGCGTGGTTTCATTGCGGTTCGGGCTTCATGGTTGCGCGGTGGATTTCAGCTTCAGTCATTGAGGTTCATCTCGGAAGACTGATCATTTTCCTTCATGAACCTCTGCAATTTTGCTTAACACTTTTTACTAACAGAAATCGGAACAGCTTTTAAAGATTTTTTCTCTCTTTACTGGAGACAGACGTTGCTCATCCCTGCGCTCCCAAGACTTGTTACAAACTGTGCGTCGCTCCTCCGACTGGCTGCTGACATGCAGTCTCTTATATCTCCGGTGACAAAGGCTATTTTAGTGGCATTGTTTATTTTTGCTATTTTGCTTATTCTATATGTCATTCTGTGGTACATATGCAGAGATGTGGATTGCGATCACGGCATCTGATGTTGGACATTCATCGAGCATCACTGAAACGGAATAGAGTAGATGGCTGTGGAGAAGTCAGGGTGACCCTGGTGAGTCCAATGGTATGTCATCAATCGCTTTCCACGAGAACCGTTATTTATTTATAACATTTATTTTACCTTTGTATTATACTCACTGTCAGTGTCAAATTGACATACACACCGGCGTTATCTGAAGTATCGAGAGATTAACTCTCGAATTGATAATAAAAAATGAAATGTTGATTTTTGTTTGATTCAAGCGTGTGCTCCAGTCTTGGGTATTTGTAGTCATATGACGGAGAAAATGATGAATAGTTGTGGTGTAAAGATGAAGAGGATGGTGCCTGACTGGTGGATTATAACAACACCAAGGTAGAATAAGAGCTCCCTTGTTCAACAAACATTTAGGAGAGGCAATCGAGCTGCATTTTATTTGGACGAAGTCAGGCGAATTTAGTTAAAAGGTCATGATCCTGTCAGTAACCTAAACTCATGCCCTTAGTTCAAGTTGATCCCAATCCCTCTCAAAGGGATCCCATGACAAATCATATTCATGTTTTTACTTTCATTGCAGTGTTCATTAGGCACTGTTAAGCTCTGGCATAATTGTCAAGCTGCATATTACCACTGCAGACATAGACTATTTTCTGTCACATTAAATGCATTTTCTGTGAATAATTCCAAATGGTTCTGTTTGTGAATCCTTAGTTGCCTAACTAAACACCACCAACATGTCTTGATCATTTGACAAGAGTGATATTTTTCTTCACTGGCATAGCCATTTATCTAAGACATTCCTCCATCTCTGCGTGAATCATCATGAGCTATTTGTTTCACAGCACAGGTTATGTCTCTATCCATCTTACATTTTTTTCTTTCATGCATGGATTTTAAAATCGAATGTGAAAAATGAATACACATATTTGCATGAAATCAGGAGGTGTAAAAGAGTGAATCCCATATGTCTGCATCATAATAGATCTTCCAAAGCAGCGCTTATATTAAAGCTGTGTTTCATAAGAAGCACATGACACATGATTAATCTAAGACTTCAAACACTCCACATATGATCTTTGACTTCCATTCCATGTTTGGCATTTCATTAATTAGCCTACACTCAGTCCACATCCACGTATATAGACCCTCACAATTGCACATTTATTACTTAACACCCCCCCCTCCACACACACACACACACACACACACACACACACACACACACATACGCTGTGAGAGTTATTTTAGTTTTAATAAAGAAATACATTAGGTCTCCTTGTCTGCCAGTTGACAGCTGTGGTAAAGGATAGTTTTACATGTCTGTTCCAGCATGAGAATAGGATGGAAGTCTGAGAAAGTGGGCCAGTAGGTGTCCTCTTGGGAATTATTTGAGAAATACTTCTATTCCCCTGATCACTAAACATCATATTCAACTGCTGCCAGGCCAAATGCCTCTCTGTGAGCTGTCATACAAGGCAAAAAAAGGTTTTATTTTTTTATAATGTCTTTGTTGTCTTAATGACATTAATTCCATCTGCCATATGTCCAGTTTTCACTATTAGTGC
>JASCQX010000092.1:17754597-17765184 GCA_030264415.1 Sardinella fimbriata
CACACACACACACACACACACACACACAAACACACACACACACACACACACACACACACACACACACACAAACACACCAGCAACAAGGGTCTCAACACTAGTTAGTCACGTCCATGAAAAAAAAAAGAAAATACATGGGGGAATCATCCCTATCCCTCAATCATATTTAACTCTGAATTATCACAATCACAGAATGCAGTGGAATTATAATACACAAACCAGTAATACTAAAAATTGAAGAAACACAACCAAATGAAACCAAATGAAACCAAATCTGTCCATGAAACTGTCTTAAAATAAGTATCATTCTGATACATTTGTTTTTCTCGAAGACCGAGAGAGGAAATCTCATCAAACTCCAGTGCGAAATCCGCCCCGAAAAACGGTCAGCACCTGAGCCTCCAGCAGCTGGCAATGTGCATATGCCTACAGTAGAGTGCTTTCTATTAACTGTAATAAAGCTATCTGCCTCTGTTAGATAATAGCAGCTCACATCCAGCCCCATTGCTTCCAATTTAACTTCCTCAATGAGCCGGGCAAACGTCTCCAATTGAGCCGAGCAGGGGAATTTGAGAGCAGAAAATGAGATGGCTATATTGCTGAGGCAAATCCTCCAGCTGTACGAGGCGGGACACAACAGCGCAAGTTTATGCACACAGTAGGGGCCGAGTCGTCCCCATGCAGCCCCGCTCCCCGACGCACGGGCCTATACGGTAAGTACAATTATTAATAGCAGGGCCAATGCCCATGTCTGAGAACAAAACACATGAGGTAAAAGAGGCAGATCAATAGAGGAGAGACACACTAATCTAAGACTGCAACCACAGACAAACCCATGGGCATCAATCTTGCTGAGAAATCACTCCTGCGCCAACAGCCATTGTTTTCCTTTCATCGACACAAGGCACCTCAATCGAACTATCAACCCAGCACCGAGAAACGCAACTCAACTTTCCGCTGAGTCATCAGTGTGAAAATAATTGCTCTGTTTCTTTTATTATCCCTTTGATTCGTGAAAAATAAATGCTGGTGAAAAAACGAGCCAATAGGACACCAACAAAGCATATGACAAAGCTCCTCTGCGGCCATAAAGTTGAGAGATGATGTGAGTGCGGCACCGTTCATCGTTTGTGATGCCCTTGATCCTCTCGGGGAGTTAATTAAATCTTACTGAATAGAGCTATGAGAGGAGAAGCTGCCGACTCATGGTCGGAGGCCTCAGACTGGACTAAGGTCTGGCTTCATTAGGAGGCCATGGGCCCAAAGCCCACGCAGTGAAGTCTGGCTTCATTAAAAGAGTCTCAAGTGCGAGCCTGAGACTCACAGTTGGGTCGGGAGATTATTTTCAAAGGCTCTTGGAGACAAGCAGAGGGGGATTGGGGAGTGTGTTTCCGAGACTTTACGCTGAGCCCTCGCACCACACTCTGGACCCTCCTCGAGCGCTGCCTCGGCTAACCCACTCCCCAGGCTGGATAAACACAGGAGCTCCTCAAGGCATTCTCCCAGCCTCCACTGAGGAGCATTAGACAGGCCAAGATAGGGCAGGGCACCAGAGCTAACTCACAACATACTACTGGGACCATGGCCATGATAATCATGCTATCACCATACAACTTACATACTTTATATTATATATATTATATATTTGTATTATATAAATAATATATATTTATTATATATTTTAATATAGTTGCCATTTTGCACTATATGTCATGTTCACTTTCTGATGTTCTTGTTTACTCCCAATTTATCCTTGTTTATTTGATTAAAAAAAACACCACAAGGTCATGAAATTGTGACAAATAAGTTAAATAGAGAAGACGTGAAATCCATTTAAACTGACATTGTAGCGATGTTGATATTTGGCACCAGTATATCAACAACATATCATGAGCATACTGATATGATATTATCTCAAATTTATTTTGGGATTTTTTCTCTAGTTCGGTCAGATAACCATGTGATCTTTTCGTTTTGCTGACATTTCCTAACCTTGCAATATTTTGTACTAACCTTGCAATATTTTGTAACTTATGCTTATAAGGCATTTTGACAACTGGCCCCAAATTTTTGTGATTTCCTCAACATTACTAATGGCCTATATTGATTACAAGGGAAATTTTCTGAATATAAAACTGTGTCTAATTTTAAGAGCTGAAACTACAATGCCCTTCACTAACAATCTAAAAACTAAGTGAAGCAAGGGCATGTGTTTTTTAGCCAAGATCTCTCATTTTTCAGAAAAATCTGATATGGTCAATATGTCTGTGGTAGCTGGTCGTGGATTCATACATCAAGAGGTGACATCATACTGTGTTACTTAAAGAAAGCCTTCTGCCGTGGGAGAGTACTAGCCTATATTATGTCCATGTTGTATTCGCTATGTCACCAAACACTATCCATGACAACAAACAAATTAGGAATGATACGTCATCTCGTTTTCAAAAACTTTAACCCAGCTACAGTACGCACTTCTAAGGCAAACCCCCCACATGGCCAATCCAAATGTAAGGGTCCAACTCTAAGTGCCTGCACCTCCAGCGGCATGATGGCAATGAAGTATTAAACTCCAGGCCATGAATAATTCAGCTGAGTCTTGCTGTGTCTGAAGCTAGGCCTATGGCTTGTGCTTCCCCTGACTGTCTCCACCACTCCCAGCTCTTCCTTCGGTGCGTCTCTCCAGCAGCAGCCAGTGCTGAGCAGGGCTGGCCTCGCTATGCTGAGGCCCCGCTCCAGCACCCCAGCCCACAGCAGACAGCGTCTAGCCAATAGCCACGCACTGAGGCCCACCGAACAAAGGCGTCTGCCAAACACCGTAAACATAACCGTGAGCATGGCTAGCTCTCCCCTGTGGTGTACTCTCCCCCAGCAGATCCAGGCACCTCCACACACAGCCTCAGTGCTAGTGGCACCATGTAAACAGGCAGGGTTGGGACCCTGTGGCAGAGCTTGTGGGTTAGCGCTCAGCTCTCTCCTCTCTCACTAGGGGCTAAGATCTAATATCCATGCCAGATACAGTATTACGGGCTTCAAAACGCAACGTCTAGAATGTTTCATTAGTACAGCTTCAGCTGGTACAGCTGGTTATCAAAGCTGGATTGGCAACATTCGACAAAAACACAAGCAGTGAAAAATAGTCCCTTAATATCTTTGCATCTCATGGGTGAATCAAAATACAGCCACAAGTTCTCTAAAAGTTAACTGAACCATACTGAACAATTGCTGTGTTAAACATATATTTTACTGCCCTGTTTGAAAGAAGAAAAGGCCAGACTTGGCTCAGCCTACAATATTCTTTTCTTGTTGTGTATGAAATGCTGAAATTGAAATATGTTTTCCCTTCAAAAGAGTTCCCCTTTCCCAACAATGGGAACTTATGTGAATGTTTAAATCATACCCAAGAATCAGATTAGGCTATAATTTTATTTATGATTTAAATATGTGATATTTTTAAAAACTATGATAACTAGCCTTGAACATTCACATAATACTAGGTAATAATACGTTAAAATATATTTTTAAATGAGTAAATAAGGCGACTTTATTAACCTAATTAGAATCTGGAGACTTGCGCAGAGCCCCATCTACTGCTGACAAATCCTTTAGGTTGTGTTTTTCTTCAACAATTTATTTGTTTCTGTTGCTTTGAAGATGCAGGATTTAAAGACTGTTCTTAAATAAAACACAGCAAAAAAATGTCTAACTTATGCCGGCTACCCACATTGGGCTATACACGCTATGGCAAGGCAATGCGGAAAGTGTGTCCGACTCTATGGATAACTAGATGAATAAAGTTAAACACTACATTTCGCCAAAATAAATAAATAGGCTTAGTAAACTGTTTAATATTCATGTTTTGTTATGGTTTGCCATTAATAACCATCTTAGAGGTCATATGGTGACCAAAGCACTATTAACTTTCAATTTTGTTTAGGCATGAGTATAATGATAATAAATCATACGACTCTGGACACAATGTTTCTTTAGGTCAAAATTTCAGTTGCATAATCACAAGTGGGCTTCCAATAAAATAAAAGTTGAATGGAGGCACAAGTTTCCTTTCCGACTGCTTATTATGGGACTGCGTAAATAAACCGAATGTGCATTTGATTGGATCAAGGCAGCGTTTCATTACTAGCTCTTAACATCTGCATTAGGTTTAAACGTACTGGATTGAACCTAGGCCTGATCTCAGGTCAGTAGTGGAATTTGATGTAGCCTTGTTCTACAAAGCCTACTGCATTATATAAACAAGGACAAAGAGTTTATTTTAGCCAATCCATTCCGATAAGAAGCAGATAGCTCAAATCTTACTCAAAATAGACAATACTTTGTGTCCTGAGGGTTGATCAGCTTTCGGGCCTACATATGCCTGCCATTAACTGCTTACATTAAGGCGACAAAGACAGCGTCACATACGCTTGGCAAGTGCAAGGAAACTGGTAGACCCACAAGTCTGCATTGTTGCGCTTTAATATTTCTTACCACGGCGATGACTGGACAATTCAAACACAGCCTGCTGTCAGGATTTCTGAAAGGTAGCCTCGGGTAGGCTGCTTATTATCAAAATCATACACTAGCCTATACAACTTAACAGAAAACTCAAAGCAGGTCATATAACTTACTATATATTAGTTTTACTTTGTATTTAATTTAATAGTCTAAAACTTTATCTGTGAAGTCTACATCGATCGCAAGCCTAAATCATTCTACACTGCATCCTCGACGAAGCCAGCCAAAACGGAATCATCAGACGCTTTTCATGGCAAGATATATGCCAAAAAAGACAATCATCTGCTCTTATTTTCTTTTCATTTCAATTGAGTTTTCTTGGATTTCAAAGCCATGTGGCTCGATACTGACACTCACTGGTGAATCACTCACCTAGATTGTATGCTACAATGCCCTCGAAGAAAATACATTACATTCACTCACATCGAGGCCTAATATTAATGGTAACACACCAGAAGAGATATTCGCCTTCTCTGAGTTTAGGTCGGTAAATGTCAACACCCTCCCTGTAGGTTAATGCATTCATGTAGGCCTATACGATGGGTCAAGCAAAACCTTAAGAAACTATAAAATAGGTCAACATTTAATTGCTTTGTTATTTTTCCTAACACAGTCCGCAATATAGCTTGTAATTAAACAAGGCATTTAGGCAATAGCCCAAGAATGATAATCTGAACTTTTGAGGTGCAGCTAATGGATCGAACTAAAAGATACAAACTAGTTAGGAATACCATGCAAAACCTCACGTCAAAAAGCAAGCACCGAATGTAGATTTTAATGTAGGGTATCGTAGGCTCTATCAAAGCCAAAACTATTGTTGAACTAGGCCACAGGAGGGAATAGACTTGCTGGATACCATGGCAAAGGCTACAGGAACAGTGAGCAACTTTATCCTGCCAACAGTAATTTCAGATCAAAACTTTCCCATGCAAAATCCTGCACATAAGCAAGACAAATTTAGTAAGAACTCAGCTTCAACATTTTCTTAAATATCCCAATAACAAGCGCAACGCTGCCCTTGAGACATCGCCTACCAGTAAATCGTGTGGTAACGTGTTAGTCTTAGTCGTGTTATTAACTGTTCTTTTGTATTGCTGGAAGACTAATTTAAAGGTTGTTTATTTATCATGCTGTGACTGCATTTGCTCATTGTTTTAAATGCTGTAAAACATTTTCTTCTTATTTTTGCCATACCATTGGGGTGATTTTAGCAGTTCTGTAGGCTAACATATACAACAATGATGACAACACATATTTGCCATTAAAGCAAAATTAAAAATTATCTTTAGGTTATATTAAATAACCTATTGATTAATGGTGGTGTGTCGTAAAACTTTGAGGGTGAGTTGCGATGTGTGTGTGTGTGTGTGTGTGTGTGTGTGTGTGTGTGTGTTTTAATTTGTTTTGTTTAAGTTTTGCAGTCAATAAACGCTACTAAAGCAACAATATTTTTATAGACTGAAATATAGCTAAACTTGTGTTTTATAACAAGTGCCAACTTTGTGCAGCGCTTGACTTGACACTTTCAGAGCCAGTACGCGCGGATAACCGCTACACGCAACCACACTCCGATGTTGTTAAGCTACTTATTTACTTGATGGATTTATACAAACAAAATTATTAAGACCATACTGCAAATAAATTAGGTAAGACTAAAGATAAGGGCTTGGATTTCTAAGGGGACGACTTGCGCAATTGTAAGGCATTAAAAGCTCCGCGCCTGGAATAGTCAAGGGCGAGTATTCAGTTTCACCTTAAATATGAAATGATTTTGTTCAGTAGTCCAACATGAACATCCTTTCACTTTTTTAAGAAAGCATGGGCAACAGCAGTGATTCTGCTGTCACAACAATGCGCAGTAACGATCAACTGGGGCTGCCAATTGTTCATTGCTCGTTTAAAGTCTTGACAAGGATTGACAAAGTCGCTTTAATTTAGCAACCAGACATAGGTGTTTATATATCTAGATGCTTCAATGATTGCTGTGGGCAGTAAATCAGTCAGCAATTCTCCTAGCATTTTACACCAGAAATAACCACATGGCAGTTCTCGCAGAGCTTATTAAAATTTGAAATATGGACCCACACATCTGGTGTTAACCGTCCCGCGGACTACGGCTCTCCAGCTACATCCACGCCGACAGAATCACTCAACATTCCCAATCTCAACTGGAACCATGGCGTGCTGAGCCTATCCTGTATTCTAACTATTGCAATTTCATCTCTCTACCTCAAAACGTATTCTTACCTTCGTTGGAAGGATGAATGCTGAGTTGTGCGCGGTTACAAAACAAGCAGAGAAACAAACAAAGTACTAAGGGTTTGCAATCCATGATGGCAGTTCAGAGGGCAATACGAGGGACATAACTCCATGAAGCATGCCAGTGATGTGAGAGCTTCGAATCCGACACAAGTTACCATTCTCGGCTCAGAGGCTGATGTCAAGTTTGACACCGGAGATGAGGAGGAGTCTGCGCGCTCCCCTTCGTCTTTGCTTTCGCCGAGAGCTTCCCTTTTCCGCTGGGTCCTATAAACCAGACATTGCATTTGAGCACCGAGAAGTTCAGGAGAGGTCACGTCATAGCAAGGATGTTTAGAAGGAAACAAGGCACAGGCCAAGGGCTCTTCATGCTGGGCAATTACAGTACGTAAAAACGTTTGGCAATACACCAAGAAACAGCGCACTAAAAGGTTTCAAAGTAGTAGCAGCAGGCTAGGAGTAGATATTAAAACAATGAATCGACTTCTTTCTTGTGGCAGGGTGGAGGAGTGCACCCACGGATTTTTATTGCGACCTTTTTTGCTCTTCTCTCTGGAAACTAATCCTGAATTCATTCTTCATAACTGATTATTTTTTCTTCAGTTGATACATACACATCAACTTGGCCTATCCAGATAAAGCCACACCCAGCATCATACTGACCAACTGCATATGAAGGCTGCAGGACTGGGAATGAGCTGGAAAGGGTCTCTATGGCATCCATTCTCAAGCATGGAGATAAAACTTGTGTGGTGATTCTATTTTTTTTTCTTTAGAGAAGTCTTCTGAGTAAGCAATGCAGCCTGTTAGTGTAGAGAGGTGACTTTTAGGGTTTCTTAATATTTCTTCATAATTGTCCCCTCTTCAGTGCATAAGCCAATTATACACACATGGCAAGTAGCCATCTAGGTTCCCCCCTCTGATTTTTGTCTGTTTATGTCTTTTGTTTTAACTGATTATAAAACTACTGTACAAAACTTTTTTTTGTTATTTTGTTACATGATATTGACTTTCAGATTTGAAAAGGATTTTTTTATTATCTAGGTTTATTTCTTTCTTTATTCTTTCTTTGTAAAAATTGTAATATTTCTTACTGTTTAAATAACTGCTGTTTCAACCAGACTCAAATGTCTGGTTGAAATGAGACTAACCATTTAAATAATAACTAAATATTTATTTTTTGCAGACCTTGCTAAAGAATCTTAAATTCTCACCTTATCCAGACTAGATAGGAAATTGATTGT
The DNA here is from genome assembly GCA_030264415.1 of Sardinella fimbriata. NCBI lineage: Eukaryota > Metazoa > Chordata > Actinopteri > Clupeiformes > Clupeidae > Sardinella > Sardinella fimbriata. The sequence goes on from JASCQX010000092.1 coordinate 17,762,613, forward strand.
TTTACTTCATACTGTATTAAGATTTTATTCAGAATTTTCTTATTTTGTTTGCTATGTTTATGCTTAAAGCCTATGTGTGGGAGTGACATGACTGACAAAAAAACACACTGCTTAATTTTGCAAGCTCAAGCTTATTATTTGAGCAAGGTAAAATACAGGTAGGCTATTGGGTATGTGCTGTTTTTGTAAATTAGTTAAAATACATATAGGCTATACCGTCATTCCTACAGGTCCATTTATACTGTAGCCTACTTACATACTATCCAGTCGGCCTATACTATACTTGAATCTGTGACCTGAAGTATCATGTGACATTATTTTGCTCAGGTTACAGATTAAACAGTTTAAATTGTTATAGATGTTTTTCTTTGTTTATGTTCTATGTTTTATGTATCTATTTTTGCGAAAATATTTAGTCTATATTCTATTTATTTATTTTGTGTTTTTGTGTGTAGGCTATAATGATGATGTTACTTATTGTGTGCAGCTTTGGATTAAAACATCTACTTAGTCAGTGGCTGTCAAAGTGTGGTAGCCTACAAGAAATTATTCAACAAGAGATGATGTGTAGAACATCATGGCCGCCCTGAAAAACAACAACAACAACAACAACAACAACAACAACAACAAAAACAATGCAGGCTACATACTGTACAGTTGCATCACAGATGGTTGAGGTGGAGTTTGCATTCATATATTGTTTCTTTATCTTTTCTCACTCTTCCACTTCTTCAAACATCTTTCATCTTTTGGCTCTCCCCTTTCCTCCCTCTTGTCCCCTCTCAAGCGCTACGTACCCATAGCAATAAACTTAATGACTTTGAAAGTTGTAATTGAAATGTTAGGATGAAAACCTGGTTCCAATCCAGTATCTCAGCTTCGGTTCCTCCTGTTTTCCACAGAAGGAATGTCTGACAAACCTGGTCAGAAGCCCAGGCTGCCCAGAGGGACACTCCCATAGCAGCCCGAATCCTCCTCCAGTCTGCTCACCCATAGCCATCTTTCCACATCAGATTCCTCATCCCAAAGGCTTGAGTGTTTGGCAAGGATGGACCCAAATGTACATGTAGCAACAATGTGTCCACCACAGTAAGCATGTCCACATACAGTAGAACCTCTGCAGGACGATAAAAGGGGCAAACCAACAGATGTGGTAAAGAAGGAGGGAAACACCATTTGGATTTCTTGAAGCCCGTGAGGTTTAGTCTCTTAAAGCGTGGTCTGTGAGAGCCATGTGTGGGGCATCATATAGTGTGGGAGGGATGGGTAGCATCAGTTTTGCTGAACAGATGATAGGGAGACTAATAATTATATACTGTATCAAAATAAACACTGAAATGTAGGCAAATCATGTGTCCACAGCACGTCAATGTTATGTACTATTTAAGCATGACAAAATGTGCGCTGGTGGGTGAGTGTTAGTCAAGTTCATGGGAGGACAGCTGTGGCAAAGTGAGAGTCAGTCAGCAGTAAATGAGCTGAGAAGTCACACCCATGTGGTCTTCCTCAAAGCAGGATGGAGGCTGTTGCAGGGCCCCATAAGGACTCTCTGACTATCCTCTGACTAACTGCATGATGTGATTTTGGAGAAAAAAGCTTTGCACAGGACAATAATGCTGATTTGAAAGAATTTTCCAACTCATAATATCTGTCAGATCAAATAGAATCAAGTTAACTGAAGCTGTAACTAACAACTTTGAATAGTAGTTTGGAGACAGAGGTCGAATGAGACCCCTTGGCTCTCAGAGCAAACTAGAGTGGATCCCATCTGTGAGCCGATGGACATGGACAAAGCAGTGCCCCCCAGAGGAAAGACATGAAGCACAGAGAGACACTTATTGAGACGGAAGACATAGATGAAATATCTGAAAATGTCCTTCAACATCACATTCTAACAATAGATGCTCACTCCTAGAGACAGCAGGGACTCTGGTTTGAAGCTTGATGTGTTGTGCAAATACTGTAGTTGATATGGAAACTGAGGAAGGCCCACATAGAACTAGTTATCTTGCACTCCTAAGATACAAGATACAAACTTGCCCATGTAAAATGGAGACTGTGAGAAAATTTGGATTCCTAATGTCTGGCTCTGGGGTTCTGGTTTCTCAAACCTGGGAGGCTTTACTCACCAATTCATTAATTATGGTTTTCATAATTACACATGACATGTTAGCGTAAACAGCTGGAATTCAGTGGGAGACATGACACCAGCTTGCCATGAAGAAATGTCTTTCTTACAGTGAATACACAGATTGTATTCACTAACAGGCTGAGAGTCACATTCAGGTTTTTAGTGATTTTAGTCACTTACTTTCTTACTTTCTTTTTTACTCTGTCTGTCTGTCTAGATTTGCAGTCAAACAAAAATATTTTGACATGGCATCTGTTAGAATCCACAAAATATGGGTGAGGTCTCAAAATTAGAACAGCCAATTTAAAATGTGTTGGTGGTAGCTAGAAGTAAATTCTTTTTAGAAATTATAGTAATTAATTGTTTCTATTACATTTCTGGAGTAGCGATTTGCGAACACATGCCTGTACAATATTATCTTAGAGCGGCCTATCATTGATT
>JASCQX010000092.1:17888734-17900948 GCA_030264415.1 Sardinella fimbriata
TGCATTGATGGCCCAAATATCTTCTTTATTTGAAGCCATTGGTTATTATTATGCCATGTGTAGAACCAGAGATATTCCAGTGTGAAGTTCAACAGTCAAATATAGGCGGAATTTACCCATTTTGCCCCTCTGCACCAAAGGGATAAGAAAAGCATTGCTTTGTCAATTTTCAATGTAAAAAATACGCCACCAGCAACCATACAAAGGTAAAGACTACACTCTTGTGGTCAATACTGGTATTACAGTACAGTGCAGTGTTAGTACAACACAGTACAGGGCAGTTTTTGTGTAGTATTTTGTCCAAATTTGCATTTAGCTGGCCTACTGTAAGCTAGTATACAGCAGTAATAAGCTTATACTAGGTTATAGAAGAAAAAAAAGCAGTTTTGATACATCTTTAATAAGAGCTTAGAACAACTGATATGAAAAGACATTGGTTTTAATACAGGGTTGCTCGGGCATCGCTAATCATAGGGAGAGATGCTAAACAGCATCGGAATCGCTAGGTTCTCCTGTTTGTTTTGATGTGCAACATGCCATATTTCAGTGAGGAGATAATGAGATATTTCAAGGAGATGAATGGGTAGGCGCAGATCCATATTATCCTCCTATTTTTCTATAAATTAAAAGCTTGCGAAACTCGCGAACCGTTCACCACAGCAACTAACAAATAATAAATAATAAGAGTGCTCATATCTTATAAATGTCTTACTTTATTTTACAGTATAAACGTGGCTTACCAATAGGATCACGGTATACGGGAGGGACAAAAAGCAAGCATCTTTTACCCATGTGTTATCTCCGTGGACAACTAACGTGACTTGTTTACATTCGCAGAGCAAGCACACTTTTATAAACGTACATACTGTACGTGCACTAGTAAATCTGCAGCTAATTTAATTTGATTAAAATGTCAGGCAACAGCACAGAAGAATCTGGCACATAGTTCGCCTGTGTTTCAGAGGGATACATTTATTTATTGCTGGGAGTTGTCTACAGTTGCAAACCTGTCCATGATCCAAGACTAGCTCCATTGTGATTATTTCTATTACGATGTTCAATGCTTTCCCTTATGATTCTGTCATGCAAACTCAGTATTTGCGCCACACCTTTGCATGTCTTCCAAACGTCATAATTATACATTACATTTGTGTACTCAGTCCCAGTTACACTAAAATCACAAAGAGAATATGTGGTATTATCCACCATTGCGGTTTGGGGTTAGACAGTCATTTACAAACTCTGATGGCCCATCTCTGATTACCAGAGGCATTGTATACATGTCACACTCTAAGCCGAGGTAAGCAAGTGTTCCAGCAAAAATTCAGCTGGATACTGTGCGTCTTGGCACTTGGTCTGTAGTGCTCATGATAGTGACTAGCGCTACAGTATCCATCCACCTGCAAAATCTAACTTTCGCTGTTATATACTCCAATCGGGCTGCTGTGTTGCTGTGAGCACAAACTCTGTCTGTCAAAATGACCACAATGATTGGGCTCCTACCCTCTCACCGCTCCGCTCGCCTAACTCAATTTCCTGTGTCTTGGCACCGGTTCAAGGCGTATTTGATGGGCCTTTTCACTCAAGTAGCCAGACTGCTTGTGTTGTCCTAGAGGCTTCTTTTTGTTGCTCAGCTGCTCTGCCCACTTAGTGTGTGGTTGGTTGATCAGGATGCCACCATTTGTGGAGCAGGCTTGACAGAGGGGATGTGGTGTGGAGTGGTGTGGTGTGGTGTGGTGGAGACAAATGCTCTCCCACCCTTGCCAGAAAACAGTTCCACTCCTTCATCCTGAATGGCTCAGACGGAGCTGCTGCTGCCTGCCTGCCTGCCCTGCAGCCTGGTCAGGGGGTTCATGTGGGATTCCACTCCAAGTCCAGTTCCCGTGCTGAGGAAAAGAACATGGCTTTGAACTCTCTGTCTGTCTGTCTGTCTCTCTCTCTGTCCCTCAGACTGTCTCCCGCCAATCTCACCCTAGAAAATTTTCCAGTTTGAATCTCGAGCCAACTCAGTGTGATGATATTATTATGTATGTTTGTCTTGTAGATGCTGACTTGGAATGGGCAGTGGTGAAGCTTTTAAGTCATTTCCCTCACTGTGAGAAAGCCTTTGTGGAAGATATTGTCAGTCAGTGCAATGGTGACTTCCAGCAAGCCTATAATCTTTTGCATCAGTGAGAGAACATGAATGATGCTGTCCCCCTCTCACATCTTGATTCTTAACTCAAAGAGCTCCCTTTGAAGAGACTCATATCATATGGTAAGATGAAATAAAAATATATACGTATACTGATACATAAATTAATAGACAAACTTTGTTAAACTTTATTTTTCATTCATGTGGCTTACAAAAAAGTTGCTGTGATGTTGAATATACAGTAATGCTGTATAATGTCTTAAGTAAATATTACATTTTTATCTAATTTTATTATATATTCATTATGTTGGACGTGTGTATTACAAGTGGTAATGGAATTTTTGAGAAAAGGGAAGCAAGCTTCTAATTTGGTATGATTTTGTGAGCCTCTTGACACGGTAGCTCAGCTGTTCGCTAATTAGTGTCCCTGGCTGGTTTGCGTGGGAGCTCGTGTGTTATGAAATAAACTGAGTTCTGATCAAATTTTCACCTCTCCAATGTGCCTTATTTATCAGCTAAAGTATGTCACTGGCATGTCATCATGACTTTTTCATTTCTCTCAACCCTTGGGCATGCACACCATCTTGTTTACATTACATAATATTTGTCTGTGTATATGAAAAATATCTCACCTTAGCTGTGTAGTACATAGCACATTTAGAAAACTATATATCAATTTGAGTTGAATTGATGTTTGGCAATTGTGATGGGGGCGTGTGTAATGGATGTCAGTTAGCCTAGCTGTGCATCTAGAACGTTAGTAAAGCTAGAACTTCATGTCTGCTGTTAAAGCTTCTTCGTCCTTGTGCCAGAAGGCTTGATACCATTTTAGGAGAATCAGTTTCATTGTAATTTTTGAATACAAACCTAGTGATAGAATATAGATCTGAGCATTGCATTGTTGGTAACTCTGTGTTTTATTAGCATTTTTCTTTCTTGTACGTAGAGAGGCATTATAGTTGAATAGGGGAAATATTTTATTCGAGGACACAAAAGGCGTTTTCAGACAGAGAACCATACCAGTGCCTGCTACTGCACCTAATGTTCACGCTAAAAATCAGAGTGTTCGGGAACTGAAAATTTATTAAAAAGTAAAAGTTGTTTTTTTCTAAGCAAACTGATGACATGGGTGTATCACCAGGATGATTTGTGTTACAAGTGGAAAAATAAACAAATCAAGAAAACGTGAGTGTGAAAAATTGCTAAGAAACTGAGTGATTGTGATTGTGCGTTGGTTGGTGGAGAAGGCAAAATATTTACTTATGATTTGGACATCTACAGATTTCCAGCAGAAGCTAGACAGCAGAACAGAAACATACTTTCAGTGTCATTGTCCTATGCCCTTTTCAGTTAATTTTCGCAACAGTGTTGTATGAAACTTTCTAGTTCTTTCTCCTACAGACACTTGTTGACGTTGAACAACAAGGCTATTGTTGGATTCACCGGATTTCCCCTTTAAGTACATATTCCCCTGCTTATTATTTTTTTCAAAGGAACATGCCGTAATGGAAATATAGTTTCTATTTATATCCGAAATGTCTGTTATGAACTAACTTACTATCTTTTTTGATCCATTGCCAAGGAACTGTCACTTATGCAAGTGATAGGGGTTCAAACATTGATTTAAGGAAACAAAAAAAAAACTACAGTACTTGTACAAGCTTCAGCTCAGAGGTATTCTAAGGCCCAGTCCCATGTCTCCTCCCTTACCTAATTTATTAACTTAATTTCGAACACCATCAGAAAGGTCCCTTCGATGATGAGTGAGAGTGATGAAGTGAGAGGTGTTGGGGGTAAAAATATTTACTTCTATGAAATGGGACACCACCAAATTTGCACAGACGCCATCTTCACCTATGTCGCACAGATATTTTACTTTATTTTACTTTATGTGAAAATACCGGGTCATGTGCACAGGATTAATATTCAGATTTATCCGTGTTGGTATTAATGTCACATCCTGAAAATGATATCGGAACAGCCCCATAAGCAAAACCCCATAACAAAGGAGTGTGTAATTATGAGAGTGTAAAAGGAAAAGGCTTTTTTGTGTGCAGTAGGTGAGTGCAGGTGGGCACACAACCCAGGAACTTTGCCCATGCCGCAAATCACATTGATCCAGTCATCACATCCTGTTGCACGAGACATTCCCAAGGCTTCAAACCTAATAAACCATGAACAAAGCCTCTTGTTACGTCCTCAGAAAGAAAAGAAACCGAGAACACCAAGAACAAAGGATGAAGGGCCCAGGCTTGTGTTTGATACCCAATAGAACTATTTAACAAGATGTTTTTGTTAAAACAGGATCAATCCCATCCCAGGGTGTCCTTTCTTTATAGTAATCAAAAACTTCAACATTCTTGATGATAACCTTTGTAGATTACCTGTTTTGATTCCTCTACAATATGCATAGTTATATGATGGTGAATAATTGCTACATTTTATAGATCATAAGCATCATGTTTAACTAAGTTAGGTATAAATCTCCTGAGTTCAACAGAACATCAATTTAGATGGTGCCAAACATAAATCTGGGGATTAGGAAAATATCATCAGAAAGCCCTTAACCCTAGACACCCTCCAAACACACACACACACACACACACTCCCCCCATGAAACCAGCAGAATGGGTATGCTAGCAAGACCCTGATTACCTCAACAACAGTTAAGGGGATTTCCCCTGGGTGGTTCCCCCTACAAATTAGGTCACAGCATTACCCATATCACCAAAGAATTTTGAGGAAAATATAAAGAAATGATACACCCAAGAGATCTGGAGGTTATTAACTAGGGGTGCCAGAGAGACAAGTTAATTGGAATGTTTTTAGCTATTTGTTATTGCAGTTTGTGTGTGTTGGTGTTATTTCCTAATGGTTTGCTGCATTTATGTTTTATAACATTGACTGTATTGTAGTCATTTTCTTCCACAATCTAGAACTCAAATTCTTGATGACAAAATGTGGCCAAAAACGGTTAACCAAAACAAAATGGTTAAATGTGTTGTTAAAAGATTATTTGGGATCATGTCAGTTTCTCAGCCAGAGTACCATACTGTGTAGTGCTTTTTTCTTCTTTTTTTCCTGTGGCAAATGAAATATTAGCCCTGTAGGAAGACAGGGATACTTCAGGACAACAGAGGACCTTGAAGTGAACTGGGAAAGTATGCCAGCTGCAGGGCTCGAGCATGCACAGATTTCCACACTCAACCACAACTGAGTCACTGTACTTCCTGGGGAAAATCGGCTCCACAAGACAGGCTGCGGAGGCACGCCTCAACTGCTGGCTGACAGCGCTGACAATGAGGTTTTTACACTAACAAACACATAAGCAATCTTTCTTTGTCTCTCTCTTCCACACACATTGATATTCTCATGCAAAACATACACAGAAATAGTGTGAGGAGAAATGAAGTTGTAATGAAAATGTAAGATACAAGCTACAAAGATCCTTAATCATAATATATAAAAACACAAACTTGAAACCAACAAAAATCTCTTTTTTCATTAGTAATATAAGACTAGTGGCAGGAGACTCCTGAACTATATCCTTTATTTTAAACTATTGCAACAAAAACATTGTTTCTGCTGTGATCTCAAACGGCAAAATTATGTACTGTAGGAACAATAGGTTAACTCTCTATTCTTATTGTCCAATGTCTTGTTGTCCAATATCTCAAACAAAACACAATGTGGACAACTTGTCAAGTTAGTGCACAGTGTTTCTCAGAATAAGAAATTAAATGACTAGGGGAAGTATAGGAATGTACAAATCAGTCCCCATCTACAGATAATATGGGCTAAGAGGTCAAAACATAACATGTAGATCATATAATTCTGAGGCCATAACGTCATCCTGTTTTGGCTTTGGTAAACCCAGACCTACTTCTTACATTTCAGGTGAAATTGTGAGTGGGTTTGAAGTCACATCACTCACTTCCCATTCCTTAGGGTGCACTTAATATTAAAAGTTACGCTTGTGCATTACATTCTCTGCACATCTTTTTGTAACTGCAGAAACTATCTTGCTAATGACATTTCAATGCAGTTGTCTACAGAATTTCAATTAAAATATAGATTTGTCACACTCTGACACCATCATTGGTTGTGTGACATCAAAAAGCTTGCCCAATGCCAGACAGGCAGTTGTGATTGGTTCTTGGGTTTTTGTTAATTCACAAATGGGCATCAATGTACTCACCTGCTGATAGACGTGCAGAGTATTCAAATCTGTGAGCAGGCTTGTCTGAGTTTCTCTAGGCTAGTGCTGTTCCTATATCCTAATGGAGTCATCCAAAGATGAGGAATAGACCAATGTGACACCATCAATGCCTTCAGAGCTTGTGCTATTTCACACCCCATAATATTGGTCTTTCTGTGATGATCTTTATAAAGTCGACTATCAACTGCTTGTACACTACAGTATATAGCCAATAGGCCTTTGTCATTGGTCAAGGGTTTTGTAAGGGTGAAATGATGTGACATACACAAGGACCCCCTGAACCTCCTCCTCCTCCTAGGCTATTATTTCCTAGAAGCCCATCTGATCCTCATCCCATCTGGTGTTAGACTGCCAGCTCCACTGTTTGTCTGACCTCCTACTTCCAGAGAGGAGAAGACTAAAGAAGATTTGATCCGCGCCATGCTGGAAACCACCAGGACACTCGTCTGTGGCCATACTGTAGGAATAGGCAGCAATCGGAGAGCCTGCTAATTAAAGGTCAGAGTAAAACGGGATGGTTTACATCATTCTAGTTTGTAGTAACATGAATACTAGCTGACACTGACCATTCAAGTAGTCTAATACAAGATTAGCATAACTTGGTGAAAGTCCAAGGAATAAGGCTTGTTTGGGTTTTGCTATGTAAATGAAAAGTGAAATGAGAGATATACTTGTTTGCTCCCTAAGTTCTACTGTCTCCCCGACAGTATGATGTATTTAATGTTTTTATTTGAATGTTTTGATTTCATGACTGAGAAAAAGGCATCTAGAATTTCAAGCTTAGTGTAGTGTAAAAGTATCAAAACAAAAACATTCTGCCTGCCCCAGAGCGCATAAAGGGTATTGTCAAAATGAGTGCAACAACACTATAAACAATTATAATGAACCCAAAAAAGAAGGTCGACTTGGTTTTCTGAGAGCATCCTGCCAAATAAACTCACTGACTTAATTTAGAAATTACATGAAACAAAAGCCTGACCATACTGTGGTCTCCTCTCTGTCACGATAATATCATCTGCGATGCCAGTGAACTCCCAGCCTATTCTAGTTTCTATCAAGAAGAATCACTTGAGGAGTCTTTGGAGAGACCTATGGCCAGCAGACAGACAGCCCACTTTCACATCACAGCTTGCAGTATTTGGGACCTTGTAGGAGCTGTTGTGGTAGCTTACGAAAGCAGGTCTCAAACCCACTGAGGCTGGAACTCTAAAATTGAATGAATTGTGTTTTGTTACAGATTTTCTTCTCCATTTCATCCAAGATAACTCTGATCAAAATATTCTTACTATATCAGACAACTTCAGCTTACATGATACAATTGATTCATGTTCATATTTGTATTTGTTTCAATGGAGTATCAATTTAAAACTACCCAAAACAGTATAGTTTAGCCCAGTGAAGTCAGATGAAGTCAGCTTTTCTGCCCTGTCTGATCTGTGCACTGGAACCTGGCCCATTCTGCTGGCTTCATGGATATGGAGCACAGTTTGGAGCTGAGGAAGCCACTGAAATAGAGGGCCATCATTTTGGATTTAAAGTAGGAAGACCATCACACACACTACTGAAACTGTTGAAGATGCTAGGAAAACTAGTCATAAGGCTACACAAACAAAATAACAAATATAATGTAATACTCAATAGTACATCATTTATTATTAGATTGGAAATCTAATTTTAAAGCGATCCAATAGTTAATTACTATATCTCAAGTAATTGTATGTTTGTGTTGCACGGTTTTACAATTGTGGTTTTCGCACTTGAATTACAATATCTAATGACAAAGTGTAAATGGAGGTGATAGTTTGTTATTTTTATTACATCTACAGTATTATGAGCATATTGTCTAGAAAAATAACATCAATATCACTATCCTAATTGTGACTATCATTAGTGTAATTAAACAAGCCAGTGTCCAAGATCCAAGCTAAATGACAGCTACACAACTGACTGCCATTGTCTATACAACACATATTGTTAAAGGCCTAACATATAAGCTATATAGGTTACAAATTTGCTGTACAGTATATTACTCCATTTAGTAGATGTAAGAAATTCATGATTTTTTTTGTCAGATGATCGGTCAAAAGCTAGTCATTGTGCATTTTGAATTTCCTCTTCTCCAACTAGTCCTAAACGCAGCCTAAATGAACTGCTGTCTAAGGCCTCAGACTGACGGAGGGGGATTTTCCAATACATGTTTGCAGGCCTGCATGTTGCATGAGTACAGATCCTGTCACGGGGTTCATCACATAGTCAAAGTAATGCCAAACAGATGTCTGTTGTCTTCTGTCTCATGCACCACAATGATACCAAATTGATTGTTGCTCCAGAAAGCCATAGATGAATGCACCCATGCTCAGTTGCTCTTGTTAGTGGAATTGGATTTTCTGATAGAGTGCAAGCAGAGAAATCATTCTGCATTCCTAAAGAGTTGGCCCTACAGTATGAAATATATATGGTGACTTCTTTGCTGACGGAGTTTTGGGAATTCCCTGGTATTCTGGATCGGTTCTTCTGGTACTGGTCCTGTAGATTATTTCTTAAAAAATAAGTTTGAAGTTTGAAACACTGATATTTTATTGGCTGCCATCAGTGTAGCCTATGACTTTATGGTTAACCTGCATACATTTAAATCTTAACTTCTGCAAACAACAGCAATGGCAGCTCCTGTTTCTTTGTCCACATTACATTACATATGCAAATACTAGCTAGCCTAGATCTTGTGTTCATGTTCAGTAGGTGAGTATCTGCAAATATAAAGTACTTTGTCTTTTTTCTGGATTCTTAACTGGGCGAAAAGACAACATCTTGTGTATGTCCTCTAATTATGTTGATTGGAGTGAAAAAGCATGGACTAAATTTGACTCTAGATAACAAGATACTGTAGCAGAATTATGGATTCACCAATGCCAGTGCTTGCTCTGGTGCTGGGATATGTGTTCTCAACAAGTGAGCCTAACATAGGCCTATACAAGTTCTCAACAAGTATGGTTAATACGGCTATAGATAAATATTCTTAATCAGTTCAAGACATCTCCTGACATGAATTCTTCTGAGACTGTAAAGTTTTTATGCTGATGCCAAACCAAAATACATGATTACTTACACATTCTTATGTTCTCTGGTATTCTTGTTCACTGGATGTTCGCACAGGTGACATTTGAAATGTAGATGGCTGAGTCAGATAACAAGGAAACAGCAACACGAACATGACCATGTGGGGGTGTGATGCCTGGGCTGATAGCACTTCTGAGTATTGTTATACACTTGCTGAAAACAAACTTGCAACTTTCCTAGGTTGTGGTCTGTTCCATTTACTTTGGTGTCTCACTGCTGTTACATGTGGAGATAGAAATCAACCCAGAATGTTGCAAATGCAGTGATACTGTACGCTGACACACAAGACAAGTGGCCGCTAGGCTACACATGTTTTGCAGTTACTGCACTAGCAAATATAATCTAACAAATGCTGAGTATACTGTATATCATTATTCAGTGGCCTTAAATAGGCTATGTACTGTACCTACAATAGGCAAATTTTTAATTAGTCTCTCATTTTTTAAGCAGCTCTCTTCATGTCTCTCCAGCCTACAGTACATGAGAAGTGGATAGACTCTCAGTATATGAGCCCAAAAACCTGAAAACCAATGGCTTGGCTTCAGCTCGTGGTTAACTGTCTATGCAAGAACATTACCAAATGGTGCATAGTCACTGGCATTTCTCTTAGTCTAACCCCTTCCTATCCACATGTGATGGGGAGGGAAGGAAAATCAGGACCATATGAATGACATTCCTTGTCGTCTTCAGCCTGGGTGTGTTTGCTTGTTATTGCTGGTGGTTTGGGAAGTCTGGGAGCACAGCTGATTTAGGTCTAAATTTGACATGTGTTGGCATGGCCCAGCTTGAGTCATTTGACATCAGAGGTCAAACAGGCAAAGACAACAAATAGCCCTTGAGGAGCAAATGGGCATTTAATGTTAACTTGCAATATCAAAACACATTTGAACCACACACACCGCATAAAGCATAATATCACAAGCAACTATTTTTACAGTCTCATAATCAATTGCTGAGAGGTCAACGGTCATGCTGTTCATTACGTGAAAACCCTTGTTTATGAGGTGAAAATGAGACATGCAGTAAACATTCATGGTAGCTAAATACAAGAATGTAGTATAAACTTGTCTGAGTCTGGTACAATTACCGTTTAAACATGGGCAGCAAAAAAGGATAATGGTATACTTCAAGATAATCTTGATACTATATCTTCAGAACAGCGCTAAAGACATGTTGCTGGGAACTGGATAGACACAACACAACGGAAGACTGATTATGATGAACACAAAGCGGTAATAAGGATGTTATGTTTGGCATTGTTATAACAATGCTGTGTTTTTGTTGTTTACATTTGACATTATGGGAGACGTCAGTGATGTGTCTGAATTTGTAGTAGTGTTGTATTTGTGGTTAAATAATTTGAGCCTACTGTGTCGAAGTGATATATATCCCATAACATAGGATCAAGTAATACCTCATTCTGGGTTGATTTTGCCAGAAGGTCTTGATTTAACAGCACATAATTTACAAGTGCTTTTCAAGGCACTCACAGTGCTTTTCAAGGGAAGGTGAGGGAACCTCACTAACCACCACCAATGTGTAACCCCCACCTGGTCCAGAACACCCACCAAACACCATCTTAAGGTGGAGAGTGAGATGATGAATGAATCAGCTAGTTGCACTGGGGGATAATTACAGGGCAAGACTGAATGAGCTAGGAAAACCCTGCTTTTGAGAATAAGTGTCTATTACTGAACCAATTGGCAGAACTAGCTGATCAGGTTCATATCCAATTTTCTTTTTAGTTTTGACTTAAGGGGGTGTGTTTAGCAATCATTTTTCACTTGATAAGAAATTTGCCATGCTTGTTACCATTCAAAGCTTCACAAGACCACCTGGGTTTGAGCCTGCATGTGGATCTGGGTATGTTTTTGTCTGCAAGTCATATTACTGTATACTACCGTATCATGTTAGTCTGACTCTTTAATTGAGATTCAGTTAGCCTATTTAAATGACTTGAGTCTAACTTTACACGCGTTGGTAAGTTTTGGCACAAGACATATGAGTGAGCCAAAAATGATGCTGCATTCTACATACTGTAAGTAGGTTGGCCTGATACTTGAAAATGGATAGAAGTTGTTATTTTTATTTTTTCACAAAGTAGTTTCTGCATGCTTTGGAAACCAAAACACTCAAAAGTTACAGCTGAAGTCTTACTGCCCTCCTTAATGTCTACCTACCACACACCCCTAACACCCATAATTACAGTATGTGTAGACATCCCGCTGTATAAATAACTGATGCATATGTATAAACCATGGTTTTGTATTGTTATTTTAATCATTGTCTTGTCTCTACCCTGGGATGCTTGAAGTGACTCCCTGTACAATTGCAGGCTGGTCTAAACCTCATGAAAATCTGACCTTGCTCGCAGGCCCTTAGTGGTCAACTACAACTAAATGAATTTCCTAGTTGAAGCTTAAATGCACTAATATATTTTCTGAATTGTTGAAGAGTAATGAGTTACAAACCCAATTTTGGGACTCTACATGTATGTAAACTGTAAATAAAAATTAAATGCTATAATTCTCAAATCATACAAGTAGGCCTAACATACATGGTGGACAATAGCCCAAAATCAACATATCAGTTGCTAAAACCAGAAAATTGTATTGTTAAATGGGGTATTTAAAGGGATACCGCCCAATTTCAGGAAATTGCGTATCTGTAGTCAACCCCTAGTTGAACATGGAAATACATAGAATTTTTTCTCTATGTGTCTGTAATGCCTAGTTCGACAGTGT
>JASCQX010000093.1:13648-24094 GCA_030264415.1 Sardinella fimbriata
GTATGGGCCTCTCATCAGTCAGGCACACAGGAGGCAGGGCCTTTTTGGGGAGCTGCTCGGCATCATGTTCCAGATGTTGGGAAGCAGAGGCTGAGTTCCTCAGGAAGCCGACTTCAGGGGATCTGAGGAACTTGACGGACTTGAGTAACCTTGCTGTGTCTGGCAGAGGAGTTCAGTCCTGGTTCTTAGTGAGCCCTGTGTCTAGCACACTCTCTGTTCTCTCTGGGCCTGCAGAAACCTTTGGGTCACTCCCATCACTTTCAGCCTTTCAATGCTTCTTATTTAGGCCTGCAAGCACTGTGGCATATAGACACTGCCTCTGCATTCATAGGCTTAGGACTCAGTGGCCCATATTAGGTTTGAACTTCCTGTTTCACTGCGACATTGGTAACGGAAGTGGAATTTCTGCCTTGTTTTTTCTTTGGTCTTTTGTCCTGTAGTCGTGGTCCAGCGGTTAGGGAGTCAGACTTGCAGCCACTAGGTCCCTACGCACTAGTTAGCTCCCCGCTGGGTGCTGCTGTCATGGCCTCCCCCTGGCCCTGCTCACACTTAGGATGTAGCAGCCATGACAGCTGACCCCTGTTCACATGTGATGGGTCAAAAGCAGAGACATATTTTGCTATGTGTGTGATGTGGTGTGCTGTGCAATAGAGTAACAATGTGACTTTCCTTTTCACTTCACAAGATGAACTGCTGTAGGTGATAGGTGATAGCTTAGCTGTGCGAGTACAACGTTAGTAAAGTTTCCCTCCCCACGACCCAAAGAATGGCCCTGGTCAGCTAACTGGGAGCCTAGGCTTTTCAGACGACTTGCTACAGTAAGGTGTTGGCCTCCTGATCCAAGTTGTTGGATGGAGCGCAGATGTTGGCTGGAGCGCAGATGACTTATGATGGTTACAGTTCCGTACTACCATGATAATAGCACAAGATTGCACACGGCATGAGCGTGACAACAATTGATTCATCAATGCTCTTCGTCATAGCTGCTGCATACCACCAACATTTTACCTGTACTGTAAGCCTATAGTCTGTGTCCACATACTGTATAGGCCTAAACATTTGTGAATCGAGAATGAAGCAATACACTTACGTAAACAGGTTCAACAGCATATTGTATATACGAAAGCCTATGATCTGTAGGTGTGAAAGTAGGACGTAACGTTAGGATTCTTTGACCTCAGACCAGTAGGCTAGGTAATCTCAAAATGAATGCAAAGCTGCTCTATGGACATTACACTGTGGAGAATGTCCACAGAGGCTAGTAAAACTAGATAGTTTAGGGCTAGAATTGAGTATGCTGTGCTGTTTTTTTTTTCAGCTGGAAACAGGCTAACTGGTCTTAAACAATGACATACTTGGCCTACTGAAAGATTCCTTATAATAATTATATCACATATCCAAATTGTTCATGCATAAAAGGGATAAATTAATGTGCTTTGCAAAAGAGGGATCTCAATCAGAATTGAATACTCGAGGGAGGGAGGCACTGCATGGAAAGTTTGGGAACCCCTGCTTTAACCTACATGCATTATTACTGTGAAACCAACAACAACTATGTGAACCAGTAGGCCTAAACTTCAGTCTATTACAAAGCACTATATCTACAAAAAATATGGACATTTATTTTCAAGAGCATCTTTTTTTGATGCCATAAGTGATACATGAAATTATGTTATGTTTATAGGTCATGGGTATAGCCTAGGTGCTCATGCTTTCATCCAGAGTGATATACAATAAAAGCACTATATCAAACAATTACAATTTAGGTAAAGATAGAAGCATAAATGATTGTAGAGATGTTTTTTTAATGCACAACTTGGCCTGTGACCTTATAACATTAATGTAATAAACAACTAGAAGTGAAAAGTAGGCCAATAAAATGTGTATCCAAATTCAAATTTTATGGAAGCCAAAATGAATGTAACCTACTACAATAAAAGGTCAAGAAACAATCAAGATTATTATGGGAACGTTTTAATATGGGGCCTTATTTGGGACACATATCAGACTAATTGGTCTGTACAACTCGTATCACCATCACCTATAGCTTTTTGTCACCTGCTTTGAAGTGAAACAAATTTAACACCAAAAACACTAATGACATTATTAAGACTAGGCCTATATATAGGCCTACAGTAGGCTATGTTAGAGGCCTAGACCAGATAGACTATAAGATGCGGTTGAAAAGTTGTCCCTTAAGCTTTATCTGGGTGTTTTTCTCCACAACGTGACTGTTTGCCTTTGCAAGTTGACAGTTGACTCCAGGGAACAATCTGAGCAGGTGCTAGGCCTATAAAGACAGGGGGGATGTCTTACTTTTGCCACAGTGCTCCGATCAGTCGGGTGATCCAATTATGTATACCCACAACTCCACTATACCTCTTTCGGTAACTTTTGCTCGTCCAGAAGATTTTTTAATATTTACTTTTCATATTTTGTTTGCCTCTAGCTCAGTTCTCTTGGCTGGTTCTGTTGTGATTGGCATCCTGGGTACGCGGTCTCTTCGCATTCAGAACCGCTTCATTTTCATGTTGAACACCAGCATCAGTGACACGTTAACAGGATTCTCGGTTTATTATCTTGGTCTTTTTGATGTTCAAGAAGGTTATCCATCGAGGAACGGAACTTTTTACATACTGCCATCATTCCTTGGTGTAAATGTGTTAACATTTTTGTTTGCGCAGTTTGATAGGTACCTCGCTGTATGCCATCCTTTTTTCTACAACCGCTTCATTAGTCGGGCATTCGTCATCTCGATATGCGCATTCTGCTGGATCTACACCTACCTCATACTGACGGTCCAAAATATGGTGCCAATATCAAAGGCCGCTCAAATCAACGCCTTTGGTGTCATGACTTTACAATTAATTGTTCTCACCAAGGTCATCATGACTATAAAATTGTATGTCATTGCCAGACATCAACTGGGCCGGCAGTTGCCCACAGCAGAGAGAGAAACAAAGAAAGAATCGTTACGTATAATTGTGTTTGTTGTGATATGTTTTCTAATTTTATGGTGTCCTTCATTTGTGAATATTATTGTCAGACAACTAACTGGTAAAGGTCTAAGATTCAGAAACGAAGCAACTAACCTTTTTGCTATAATGGCAAGGTTCAACGCCCTTTGCACTCCCGCACTGTACATTTGGGGCAGTCCTTCCCTGCGGACTGCCGTGGGTCAAATTGTTTGGTACAGATGTTGCCCGAAATTAAGGGAACGACAAATTAATTGTGTGTAATTTCCATGGAAACACTGGTTGCATAAACCTGCTGACAACTACAAGGACATGAGTGTCATCTTCAAGGTCCCTCCAAGCGCCTCTGCGAACTCCGTGTGTTGGGTTTGACAGAGAGCACACGTGTGTGCTTCTGAATCAGCAATTTGTTGTAATTACTATGATGAAATTTCCTATGGTTTAGGCCTATCTTATCACAAGGATAAAATCCTCAGAGATTCTTGTGTGTAAAGGAGAATGTGGAGAAAGGGAAAACAAGAGAGTGTGAATGAGAATAATGCAATATCGCAGGGTTTGTGCCCAACCCTTACATGTTGCTCTTTTTATTAATGTGCAACATTGTGCATTGTGCAAGTGTTTTAATGACTGGTTGAACAGAGATTAAAGGGACAAAGCCTGTAATGTAACCTTTGAAATGTAGCCTAACATTTGACAATGTCCATTCAGAAATACAAACATTAGAGTTCAATCTGTGTGAATGCTATAAATTCCTAAATGAAGTTAAGGAAACTGTAAAGCTAAGTGCACATTATTCTTACTGTCAATTGTTTTGATCCATTTTCATTTACAAATTGTGTTTTAAAATGACCACTTTGAAGCACCACTTTGGTGACTTAATTATTAGAAATAGGCTATGATTTTAATTTCTGCTTTCAGTGTAATTTTCCTATTGTGCACTCTGTACTAAATAGAATGACCTTTGGCAGGGAGGAATAGAATGACCTTGAGCTGGAGCAGTATTAATGCATTTCATACCACAATCATTTGGGTTCTAACAATAGATCCACAATGTCATACCTTAAAAAGCTTAATGTGCAAAATTCAATTTGAATGTTATTACTGTAGGCTATCTAAAACAATCAAACTGTAGTTGGACTGTTATAATAAAGTTGATCAAAAGTATATATATATTTCTGTAGCCTAAATTCATCACATAGTCTATAGCCAAATCAATTTCATTCTCTCCCTTTCTTTGCCTTAGTGGCTTTTCAATGTAATCATAGCCATATGTAGGCTACATAGAACTCATTCTATCAATAACCAGAAGAGAGAAGAAAATAGAAACAAAAACTCATCCATCCATTTAGAGCATTTAATTGTTTATTTGAATGTTGCAGTGGCTGATCTTGAGAAGGAGAGGAAGCTCACAATGCTAGAGTGCTGATTGCTTCTGGTGGTGTCTCTCCATTGGCATTATGAGCAGTGAGGACACAATATGTATGGGATGTTAACCATGTATTGACACTTTGGCAGCCAGAGGAGCTGCTTGCCCAGCAGGAAGGGCTGGCCCAAAGCTGGAAGGGGAAGCTCTCAGCTCAAGTAAGTTCTGTGCTGAAAGAGCCTTGATGTGGCAGACTGAGTCCATATTTCTGAGGAGTCAAACAGTGAGGAGGGGCACTGGACATAGGCCTAAAGCGGGCTGTCTATTGGCTGGTGCTGTAGGTTATTGGGATGCTTTTTACTCTGCAGGGTCAATTTTCTGATGATTTCCTTTTACGCACCCAAAGAGTCTATATTCTTTGGAGTTTGAGCACATTCACCTTCCTGACTCGCCGCAATGACATTAATAGCTGATGATCTTGAGGCTCTCACCACAGCTGGCTGTCCCAGCAAACTCTGGTGAGCTTTGCACTCCTGTGTGTGACTGAGCTTTGGACAAGCGCACCTCTGTCCCTCTGCACCAGTGGCTGGAGGCTGGAGTTGGATAAAAGTTATCTTTGTGTTAACAGGATGATTTTTTTTGTGTGAAATGATATTTATGTTTCTTGAATATGATGACATTGCTGAAGCAAACCATGAAGGCTAATGAAGAGTGCCCCAAGACTGTTTAAATAAATATGAGCAGAATGTTGAAATAAAAAGTGCAATGTGAACCCCTTTTGATTTGATTGACTAAATTCATGCTTGTTAAACATCATGTGCTAATTTTAGACATTTTAATCTTGTCACAACAATATTTTCACCTTTTAAAAACACACATGAGTAGATCACATGAACCAAACAGTGTACATTTCCTGTTGTTTTCAGGCCAAAGGCATTCACCATTGCTTTTATTATTTATCAAATCAATGTCTCTAGGTCAGTATTCTGCAATTAAATTCTGTATAATTCTGCCGCTAGTTTAAAACAGTAAACTTTCAGATATAATGCAGAAGATCAAGGCTGCGTTTCCCCAAAAAATCTTAGACCTAAGATGATCTTAAGGTATAGGAAATGTCATATGTTAAGATCATCTTCGCACTAAGAACGTTTTGGGAAACGCAGCCCAGGTCAACATAGTAGCCTAAGTAGCCTAGGTGTGTAAATGTAAATAATTAAGAAAACAGAAAGATTGGTCGGCTTTATTTATTTATTTATTGTTTGTTTGTTTGTTTGTTTGACTGATTGTTCTTTCTGTGAGTTCTAAAGATAGTCTATGTATTTGCATCAAGTATTGAGCTTGTTAATGGTACTCTGACAGTGAGGTCAGTGGTTGAGTTAACGGGTCACCGTGTGTTGTGTATCTAACCCTTTGCCCTTTCCTCTGCTTTCATGGGCTGTAGCCTCTGATTCTCTGAGAATGCAACCATGCAAGCTGCACTCAATTGATGTGAACAGTTCATCACATTTCTTCATGGCACAATTATCAAGAATAAATATCTCATATCTACAGTTGTTTTTTGGTCTTCCCTTATCCCATTTCAAGTAATTAATAAGTGTAATTATAGCTAATGGCCTCCCTTACCTCCTAAAAGTCATCTTGTCTAAAGCAGTTTGCAAGTTATTATCCAAAAAGAGCTTTAAGACCACATTGTAAATCCCAATCTCAGTGAACTCGGAATATTTGTGGAAACTGAAAGATTTCATTGTTTCAATTATTTCAGGTTTTTGAAAAATGTAGGCCCAAGTTCTTTATACTCAATACTTCTAAACTAATGATTGATAGATCTGAGTCAGTAACTAAATGTTTTAGTTGATGCCTTAACATTTATGTCAATGAAACCCTGGATCAAAATCATTACAAATAGCCTGTTTTATTGGATTATATTGACATCATCAAACAATGCATAAAAAATAATAATTTTGAATAATTTGGATGAAGACTTTTTTTTTACTTCGCCATGATGGTTTGTTTGATTATCTCTAATCACTTGGCAAAAATGCAAAATGATACTATGATACTATAGGCCTACTGCCCTACAAATCAACAACGCAGTAACTAGCCTTCATATCTGGTCGAAATTGATCTTAGCATGGAAATGGGCTTTATAAGACCTCTTTTATCTTGTGGCAAAAAATCGGTCCAACAGTGTCTTGTTTCAGAGAAAACACCATGTTGAATTGCAGTAAAAACCAAAAACCCAACATATTACAAAAACAGATATTACTGCGGTTTATGGTTTTAAGAGGCTACCTACCAGCAAGACGCAGCGAGTGTAACATTTTAATGTTGCTTACAGTCATTATATACTGTAACGACTCGTGCTGCGGTTGCACCTGTTCTTCTCTGTCCGATTGCTCCGTCATTTTTCGGCGCACAGAAATCACACGCATATACTGACACTGCAAAACTCAATCTTTCTAATGGTGTTAGCCTCCAGTTCCTATGATGAACGGTTCAGATAATCTTCATTGAATTTAGGCCTATGTCAAAATTCATAAGACCCAAAATATTTTTTTTATTCTAAGGCTGATTTAAGCCATGAAAGTGTTGATTTGGATAGCCCAGACTGTCCTGAAAAAATCAAGATGAGATATGATCTTAAAAGCAGTGAAATTACCCCGAAAATAGCCAAAGGCTTTAATTAAATTGTAATAATAGGCTATAATATTGCTTACTGTTATCATATAGGCCTAACATTGTTGTTATCAGTTATTGCTATTATTTATTGCTATTGTTACTATTTGATTATTATTATTAAATCTACTTGAAGGAGATGATGGCTGCATAATTGAATTGAATAACCCTAGATTTCCTGCATGTCTGAGGTTGCAAAAACATTTTAAAGTGCTAATTTCAGCTATGAACCTAAATATGTACATATGTAAACATACATAAATAACTTTTAAACCGTGAAAGGATGAAATGAATACAAAACAAAAGCTGACTCTACATAGCCTACTGCTATTGTAGTTACTGCACTTATCCTTGTTCGGGACCAGACAGTAATAGGCCCAGAGTGCAGCAGCCTAACTACATTTTTGAGGCGAAAGGTCATATTAACGTTTTTTTTATTATTTTATTTTGTATGTGCATCATTTCCCTACTAAATAGGTATAACATGGAAGTCTCACCACTTTTCACAACACAGTTGCCTGGACAGAAAAAAAACTTTAAAGCCCTCAGTTTACAAGTAGGCCTATTTGTGGGGCAGTACACACTTCATATAAATAGAATGTCATGTTGTGTGAATAAAATACAGACCATGTCATACTGCTTGCACAAAGACAATATTTACAGACAATACAACAACAGAAAAAACATGTACATGTAGCCTACAGTGGCAGTATCATCTAACATATTCCATAATTTTGTAACAAGTAAACAAACACGGAGTGGAGCGAAAATGGGGGATATTCACCAGAAATCTATGCCTGCACAAACCCAATGCTGTATTCAAGCCTATTGTAGGCTATATGCAAGAGTACAGAGAATAAATAAATCTTATTAATTTCAAGCTTCAGCTGCTATGGCTCAAGTCATAAATCAAGCGCCCTATGTGTTCTGTTTGGCACATGGTGAGTGCAGGCTCCGCACTTGATGACGCTCCACGGATTCTGGTTCAATGCTGGGGAAGTTGAGAACACAAGCGCTTTACCATTCAGAATTCTCAAAATTCAATTGGCCACAGTCATAGCCAGCCAAGACAGACAACGACAGAATAAACAACAGTGCATCATAAACAAAAATGCGCTCACTGTGTGCTGAAGACATAGCAAAAATAAGACTTGCAGTTATTGCGAGTGTAAAAGTATAAACGCTGATTATCGACAGGGAATTCGAGACTCTTACCTCTTGAGTTGGCACACAGCCCTCCAGACCTTAGTCAATAAGGTGGCTTTTAGAGCAGCGCAACCCCTAATGTACAGCAAAGGTGTCAGAACCGCATTGATGCGGGGTAAAGTGCGTAAAGGGTCTGTCCCCTCGTTTCTGAAGGCATAACAAGTAGATCCTAAGAAATTGCACATAATAATGTGTAGAAAAATTGGTAGCCAAGCAGCTAGAAAAAACACTGCCACCACAATTATGAGATAAATTGAGGCGCGGTTATTTTCTCGTTCTGCAGTTGGGGGTTCGCGATCCAGTTGAAATTTTGCAATAAAAAACAAACGAATATTAAGTCCAATCATTATAATTACTGTGAAAATGTTTCCAACAAATGTTCCTATTCCCGTAACTCTCTTGGCAATACCAATCGTTACCAAATTATTGACGGCCACTATCACAAATGCATAGACCCAATAGGCCACAATAACTAAAAGCGTACGAGTGCGAGTCATGCGCTGAGAGTACTTGAAAGGTGAACTAACTGCATGGTATCTATCTGCCTGCGCAGCCAGTATGGCCATGTAGGATAGTCCAAGAAAGGTTGGTGCGATGTAGAATGTGCGATTTGGAGAGTCATAACTATCTCTCACGTCAAGCACCCCACAATAATAATAGGAAACACCTGAACAGATGTCACTAAAACAGGTACTAAGCATATACATGAAACGATTCTCAGTGCGTAGGCTACGGTTCATCATAATGGAAAGGAAAACAGACACATTTAAAAATATGATCAAAGATGCAAGAAGTATATTAAATAAAAATAAGAGCACGTTGCCAAAAGAATTGAGAGGCAGCACGGTGGTAAGGCCCGTGCTATTACGACCACTTGACATGAATAATATCTAACAGATTAAGCTCATGATCGGTTCACTTGCAGCTCCTCTAAAGAGTAGCGGCACAGAAGTGGGCAGATATTTAACCCTGATCATATCTCTCAAGAGATGACTCCTCTCTAGGAGTGTGTGCAGAATTGTGAAGTGATGTGTAAATAAAGTGTTCTGTCCTCTGTGCTATGATTTGGGTGGAGGATGTAAACACTGCAAAACGAAAAACAACACAAATAACAATGCCTTAATAAGATGAGCACATACATGTTTACTTTTGTATACTCATACAGCATTGCTTTGGCTGAAGCTAACCTAAAACTGTTACATAGGTAAACATATTTTCTGTTGCATGACTCTTTGTTGCTCAGCTGAATTGCCTGTGAATGAACTGGCAATGTATTAGGAAATGAAAATGTATAATAATAACAATAACAATAACAAAAATAACAATAATAATGATAATAATAATAGCTTCGTTTTATATAACGCCTTTCAAAATACCCAGGTTGCTTAAAATAGTATGTAGGCAGGTGTAGATGTAACATGTAAGTGGGGGAGGGGGACTATAGGCCAAAGGCCTCTGTAAAGAGATGTGCTTTGAGGTACTTTTTATACAGAGGTAGTGAGGGGGCACATTGGATGTGAAGGGGTAGCTTGTTCCAGAGAGTGGGGGCAGCTACATTAAAGGCTCTGTCACCAAAGGTCTTGAGTCTGCTGCGGGGAACAGTCTGTTGGCCCTTGGAAAAGGACCACAGAGAGTGAGGGCCTGAGTCTGGAGATGTTCCTCAGGTGATAGATGGCAGATTTGGTGACTTTTTTGATGTGGAACTAAAATGATAATGTGGAATCCAGGAAGATGCCCAGATTGCAGACTTCAGGAGATGGGGTGATGGAGCAGCCATCCACATCTAGGTGAGCAGTGGCGCCGATGCCACCACCATGAGCTCAGTTTTGCTGCTGTTTAATCTGAGAAGATTGGTGGTCATCCAAGTTTTTATATCTTGCAAGCAGTAGACAAGCGGCATGGAGCGAAGCTGAGTAGAGGGTTTGGTGCTGATGTACAGTTGTGTGTCATCAGCGTAGCAGTGGAAACTGAGTCAGCGGATTCTGAGGGAGCGAATAATTTGTCCACGGGGGAGCATGTATATGGTGAAGAGAAGGGGGCCAAGCACAGATCCCTGGGGGACCCCATGGTTGGTTGTAGTTGCTGTGGAGCGGGAGTCTTTCAGAATGACATATTGTTGCTGGTTTGATAAATAGGTTGTTTGCAGATACACTGTACTTGCAGATATTTGTAGGCAATAAGTCAAAGGTTCCCGAATGAACACAACAGTTAATCAATGGCTTGGAA
>JASCQX010000093.1:1788820-1800018 GCA_030264415.1 Sardinella fimbriata
ATATCACCCTCAACTTTTGGAACTGATACATCCACATCTCCTTTCAATTTAGGTCCTTTCAGATTGAAGTCAACATCAGGCATTGAGATCTTTGGCCCAGAAATGGATGGCATTTTGAATTTAGGCCCTTTGATCTTTCCTTCTGGGCCTTCTATGTCCACATCTGGTATGTCAACATCAACCTTTGGTGCCTTCACATCAACATCTGCTTTTGGAAGTTTCACATCAACATCAGGGCCCTCCACTTTAGGTCCCTTGAATCCAAATGATGGCATCTTTATTTTAGGCATCTTGAATCCACCTTCAGGGCCTTCAATATCAACATCTGGACCTTCAATGTCTATCTTTGGTGCTTTGATATCACCTTCTACTTTTGGAACTGATACATCCACATCTCCTTTCAATTTAGGTCCTTTCAGATTGAAATCAACATCAGGCATTGAGATCTTTGGCCCAGAAATGGATGGCATTTTGAATTTAGGCCCTTTGATCTTTCCTTCAGGGCCCTCAATGTCCACATCTGGTATGTCAACATCAACCTTTGGTGCCTTAACATCAATATCTGCTTTTGCAAGTTTGACATCAATATCAGGGCCCTCCACCTTGGGTCCTTTGAATCCAAATGATGGCATTTTGATTTTAGGCATCTTGAATCCACCTTCAGGGCCTTCAATGTCAACATCTGGACCTTCAATGTCTATCTTTGGTGCTTTGATATCACCCTCAACTTTTGGAATTGACACATCCACATCTCCTTTCAATTTTGGTCCTTTCAGATTGAAGTCAACATCAGGCATTGAGATCTTTGGCCCAGAAATAGAAGGCATTTTGAATTTAGGCCCTTTGATCTTTCCTTCAGGGCCTTCTATGTCAAGATCTGGGGTTTCAACGTCAATCTTTGGTGCCTTAACATCAATATCTGCTTTTGGCAGTTTTACATCAACATCAGGGCCCTCCACCTTGGGTCCTTTGAATCCAAATGATGGCATCTTTATTTTAGGCATCTTGAATCCACCTTCTGGGCCTTCAATGTCCACATCTGGACCTTCAATGTCTATCTTTGGTGCTTTGATATCACCCTCAACTTTTGGAACTGACACATCCACATCTCCTTTCAGTTTTGGTCCTTTCAGATTAAAGTCAACATCAGGCATTGAGATCTTTGGCCCCGAAATGGATGGCATTTTGAATTTAGGCCCTTTGATCTTTCCTTGTGGGCCTTCTATGTCCAGATCTGGAGTTTCAATGTCAAGCTTTGGTGCCTTAACATCAATATCTGCTTTTGGGAGTTTCACATCAACATCAGGGCCCTCCACCTTGGGTCCCTTGATTCCAAATGATGGCATCTTGATTTTTGGCATCTTGAAACCACCTTCTGGACCTTCAATGTCAACATCTGGACCTTCAATATCTATCTTTGGTGCTTTGATATCACCCTCAACTTTTGGAACTGACACATCCACATCTCCTTTCAGTTTTGGCCCTTTCAGGTTAAAGTCAATATCAGGCATTGAGATCTTTGGCCCAGAAATGGATGGCATTTTGAATTTAGGTCCTTTGATCTTTCCGTCAGGGCCCTCAATGTCCACATCTGGTATGTCAACATCAATCTTTGGTGCTTTAACATCAATATCTGCTTTTGCAAGTTTGACATCAACCTCAGGGCCCTCAACTTTTGGCCCCTTGAAACCAAATGATGGCATTTTGATTTTAGGCATCTTGAATCCACCTTCTGGGCCTTCAATGTCAACATCTGGACCTTCAATATCTATCTTTGGTGCTTTGATGTCACCTTCAACTTTTGGAACTGACACATCAGCATCTCCTTTCAATTCTGGTCCTTTCAGATTGAAGTCAACATCAGGCATTGAGATCTTTGGCCCAGAAATGGATGGCATTTTAAATTTAGGCCCTTTGATCTTTCCGTCAGGGCCCTCTATGTCCAGATCTGGAGTTTCAATATCAATTTCTGGTGCTTTAACATCAATATCAGCTTTTGGCAGTTTCACATCAACATCAGGACCCTCCACTTTTGGACCCTTTAATCCAAATGATGGCATTTTGAATTTGGGCATCTTGAATCCACCCTCTGGGCCTTCAATGTCTACATCTGGACCTTCAATGTCAACCTTTGGTGCTTTGATATCACCTTCAACCTTTGGAACTGATACATCCACATCTCCTTTCAATTTCGGCCCTTTCAGATTGAAGTCAACATCAGGCATGGAGATCTTTGGCCCAGAAATGGATGGCATTTTGAATTTAGGGCCTTTGATCTTTCCTTCAGGACCTTCTATGTCCAAATCTGGAGTATCAATGTCAATTTCTGGTGCTTTAACATCAATATCAGCTTTTGGCAGTTTTACATCAACATCAGGACCCTCCACTTTTGGACCCTTTAATCCAAATGATGGCATTTTGAATTTGGGCATCTTGAATCCACCCTCTGGGCCTTCAATATCAACATCTGGACCTTCAATGTCTATCTTTGGTGCTTTGATGTCACTTTCAACCTTTGGAACTGACACATCAATATCTCCCTTCACTTTAGGTCCTTTCAGATTGAAGTCAACATCAGGCATTGAGATCTTTGGCCCAGAAATAGAAGGCATTTTGAATTTAGGCCCTTTGATCTTTCCTTCAGGGCCTTCTATGTCAAGATCTGGGGTTTCAATGTCAATGTTTGGTGCCTTAACATCAATATCTGCTTTAGCCAGTTTGACATCAACATCAGGCCCCTCAACTTTTGGCCCCTTAAAACCAAATGACGGCATCTTGATTTTAGGCATCTTGAATCCACCTTCTGGGCCTTCAATGTCAACATCTGGACCTTCAATGTCTATCTTTGGTGCTTTGATATCTCCTTCAACTTTTGGAACTGACACATCCACATCACCTTTCACTTTAGGTCCTTTGAGATTAAAGTCAACATCAGGCATTGAGATCTTTGGTCCAGAAATGGATGGCATTTTAAATTTCGGTCCTTTGATCTTTCCATCTGGTCCCTCCACTTCAAGATCTGGAGTTTCAATGTCAACCTTTGGTGTCTTAACGTCAATATCAGCCTTTGGCAGTTTCACATCAACATCAGGGCCCTCCACCTTAGGCCCCTTTAATCCAAATGATGGCATCTTGATTTTAGGCATCTTGA
This sequence comes from Sardinella fimbriata, assembly GCA_030264415.1. Lineage (NCBI taxonomy): Eukaryota > Metazoa > Chordata > Actinopteri > Clupeiformes > Clupeidae > Sardinella > Sardinella fimbriata. Next base: position 1,791,972 of record JASCQX010000093.1, read on the forward strand.
ATCCACCTTCTGGGCCTTCAATGTCAACATCTGGACCTTCAAAGTCTACCTTTGGTGCTTTGATGTCACCTTCAACTTTGGGTACTGATACATCCACATCTCCTTTCACTTTAGGTCCTTTCAGATTAAAGTCAACATCAGGCATTGAGATCTTTGGTCCAGAAATGGATGGCATTTTAAATTTCGGTCCTTTGATCTTTCCATCTGGTCCCTCCACTTCAAGATCTGGAGTTTCAATGTCAATCTTTGGTGCCTTAACATCAACATCTGCTTTCGGCATTTTGACATCCATTTCAGGGCCCTCAACTTTTGGACCTTTAAAACCAAATGATGGCATTTTCATTTTTGGCATTTTGAATCCACCTTCAGGTCCTTCAATGTCAACATCTGGACCTTCAATGTCTATCTTTGGTGTTTTGATGTCACCTTCAACTTTTGGTACTGAGACATTCACATCTCCTTTCACTTTAGGTCCTTTCAGATTGATGTCCATGTCTGGCATCGATATCTTTGGGCCAGAAATGGATGGCATTTTGAATTTAGATCCTTTGATTCTCCCTTCAGGGCCTTCTATGTTAACATCTGGAGTTTCAATGTCAGTTGCTGGTGCCTTAACAGCAATATCAGCTTTTGGCATTTTCACATCAACTTCAGGACCTTCCACTTTTGGCCCTTTGATTCCGAATGATGGCATTTTTATTTTTGGCATTTTAAATCCACCTTCAGGACCCTCAATGTTGACATCTGGGCCTTCTATATCTACTTTTGGTGCTTTGATATCGCCTTCGACTTTGGGTACTGACACATCCACATCTCCCTTCACTTTAGGGCCTTTCAGATTTAAGTCTACCTCAGGCATGGAAATCTTTGGCCCTGAAATGGATGGCATTTTGAATTTAGGTCCTTTGATCTTTCCATCAGGACCCTCAAGCTCAACATCTGGCATGTCAACATCAATTTTTGGTGCCTTAACACCAATATCTGCTTTTGGCATTTTCACATCAACCTCAGGACCTTCCACTTTTGGTCCTTTCAATCCAAATGAGGGCATCTTGATTTTAGGCATCTTGAAGCCACCTTCTGGGCCTTCAATGTCAACATCTGGGCCTTCAATGTCTACCTTTGGTGCTTTGATATCACCTTCAACCTTTGGAACTGACACATCCATATCACCCTTCACTTTCGGTCCTTTCATATTTATGTCAACATCAGGCATAGATACCTTTGGTCCAGAAATTGATGGCATTTTAAATTTTGGTCCTTTGATATTTCCCTCTGGGCCTTTAATGTCAATTGTTGGGGCCTTAGCATCAATGTCTGTTCCTGAGAGATTCATGTCAACATCAGGCCCCTCAACTTTAGTTCCCTTGATTCCAAAGGATGGCATTTTAATTTTTGGCATCTTAAATCCTCCTTCAGGGCCTTCGAACCCAACACCTGGACCTTCAATATCAACTTTAGGGGCCTTGACATCTCCTTCAACCTTTGGGATAGAGACATCAGCCTTTACCTTTGGTCCACTCAGTCTTACATCAGCATCTGACATTGAAATTTTAGGACCTGATATTGTTGGCATCTTAAATTTGGATCCTTTAACTTTTCCATCCAGACCCTCTACCTCAAGTTCTGGACCCTTTATGTCAACTTCTGGGGCCTTAACATTAACGTCTGTTTTTGGTAAATTCACATCAACTTCAGGACCCTCCACCTTTGGCCCCTTGAGTCCAAATGAAGGCATTTTCATTTTTGGCATCTTGAATCCACCTCCTGAGCCATCAATGCCAATTTCAGGACCTTCAATGTCCACCTTTGGTGCTTTGATATTACCCTCAACTTTGGTTGATATATCCACATCTCCCTTCACTTTAGGTCCTTTCAGATTCAGGTCAACATCAGGCATTGAGACCTTTGTCCCAGAAACAGATGGCATCTTGACTGTAGATCCTTTAATTTTTCCTCCTGGACCCTCAATACTAAGATCTGTAGTTTTTATGTCAACACCTGGTGCTTTCAGATCAATGTTTGCTTCTGGTATCTTCACACCAACACCAGGGCCCTCCACATGTGCCCCCTTGACACCAAATGAAGGCATTTTCATTTTGGGCATTTTGAATCCACCTTCAGGACCCTCAACGTTAACTTCTGGCCCTCTTATCTCTATGTCTTGTGATGTCATGTCGCCTTTAATTTTTGGAAGTGAAGCATCAACATCACCTTTGATACTGGGCCCTTTGACATTAACATCACCCTTGATACTGGGCCCTTTGACATTAATATCAACATCCTGGCCTCCAAATGAGGGCATTTTAAATTTTGGTAACTTAAATTCCATTTCTGATGTATCAGTGTCAACACCAGGACCCTCAACATTGACTGCTGCACCTACAATCTCAGTGCCTGGTACAGTGATTCCACTTTTAATGCCTGAAATAGACACATTAGAATTTCCCTTAACTTTCGTCCCCTTAAAACTGATGTCAGTCATGGTTGGGCCTGAAACCTCTGATGTTTTGATTTTGCCATCTATATCTGCTTTTACTGTGGTGTCTCTACCAGAGATTCTGGCAGTTGGAGCATTTACACTGATGTTGATTCCTTGGCCTGCTCCCCTCAGCGGCTGGTCACTGATAGTGACATCAGGACCATTGCTTCCTTTGCTATCTACCTTCCCCAAACCAACACCCATTTTACCTGAGAAACCTTCAGTACTTATACCAGGCCCACTGATACTTATCTTATCAGTGCCTGTCACATTAGTGCCAGGTAACTGAATACTGCTGTGTTGTTGCTGCATCCCCCCAGACAGCCCAAATTCAGTCTGCACCCTTTCCCCCGAAAGTCCAGTGGCAGGTATTTTAAATCTGAGCTCTTTTTCACTCTGCTCAACATCTCTTGTAACAGTTGTGGTTTTAACATGTCCCATACTCCAGTGTTTTTCAGATGGGCCAGTGACATGTGCACCTGTGACAGAGACATCACCTGGGACCTGCATCTTGAATTCTGGACTACCTATTTCATATTGTTGCTGTCCAGGACTCTCTGGCATGTCCAGCGTGTAGGTAGTAATTCGTCGGGTGATGGTTGTAATTGTGCTTCCATCACTGCTTGTGCTGCTGTGACGTTCTGTACGCACGTCTACACCCTCAGCCAGGTCCTCTGATTTCAGTCTCGGTTTGATCTTCTTGGTGTAGATTCGTCTGTAGTCTTCGTCGTCTCCACTCTAGTGTTTTAAAAAATGTATAGTAATGTGTAAGTGTAAACCAGAGTGAGCAATATTAGTAAGCAAACACTTTACTGTCTTGAAACATGTCATAATGGAAGATATGAAGAGTTCTTTTCCTCTTTTCCAAAATGTTATAACAGCCACTTAAATGCCATTATCTTACTTTTTTTAAATTATATTTTTAGGTAACATTGCGATTTTACTGATATTAGCTGAGAAGCACAATAAAAATACATCGTTTTTGAATATTTTTGAAAATGGATATATAGCGTTTTGGAAAAGAGCTCTTCATATGTAATGGACTAAACAACAATTTTATTTTTAAATGCTTCACTAGATTGTCTTTATGAACACAAACATTTACAATCATTGTTTGTTGTGATGATAGTTGTTGATATGCTGTTGCTAATGTATGGTTAGTTTTAAAATCCAATTCTGCCAGGAATTGTTAGCTTACAAGGATAATGTCAGGACTTGATCCTCCAAATCTTGTTTGGCCTTCCCATGACAACGTGCCCATGGGAGACCGGCATGGTGATTTGTCTCCCTTGTTCTGTAGTTTTAGCCCGACTTTATGTCGATTTAGCGTCTTCAGTAATTCTTCTGTTTCCTCTGAACTCATGTTGTCAAAGTAGATGGTTGCACCCACAATTTGATCACCTGAACAAAAAAAGTGATTGCAATAGATATAAATACAGAAAAAGACAACAATCCCGTTTTCTAGGTTACTGGCGCACTTTCTGGCTATTTGGTTTCATTTTTCAAAGTTTTCAGTTCTATATTGTTTTATTCCGTGTCATTTATTTGTTTGCTTGGTTAAACATGTCTTTGTTAGTTCTACTTGCAGTCTGCCAATATTCTGTCTATTTCAGTTGACTGATCTGTGTGTAATGATAATGTTTTGGATTTTACAGTTTGGATGAATGTATATGGATTTTACCTTTGTGGACTCTCCCAGTGTGTGCTGCTGGGGACTCATCTTTCACATCTTTCACAAAAATCTCTCCTTCGCCCGTTTTTTCAATTGTCAACCCATGTTTATCAGCACCCATCCACTGCGGGAAGAGCACTTCCCGTGTCTCCTCCTCTTCAGCCATTCTGATGGACAATGGGAAGAATTTGGTTTAGAGACGATGCATCAACAATCAAAGACTCTACACTCTCTCATAAAGGCGTGTCATGTGTAGGATAAACATACAATAAGACAGTACATGCAATCATTTCTTTAAAGAAACCTTGTTAATGATTGAGCAGATAGGATGTTCAGTATTTCTTGAGTAAATATGATGAGGCTGTTAAAAAAAGTTTAACACTTTAGTGACATCTGGTGGTGACTTTGAAAACCTCTCCATAAAGTGCTGGAAGGATTCTCATACACAGAGGGAATAGCCTTTCCATTGTAATATAATAATATGAGAAAAAAAAAAGCATGAAGATTTTTACTGACCTTGCTGACTTGGTTTTCTCCCTCTGAAGTCCCCAAGTGTTAAGTGACAGTCTGGTATCTGTTCCCTAAGGCAGAAACAGAATTGTAAATACACATAAGCATTTTATCTCAGGGGAAAATGTAATTATCCTGTTCACTTGTCCAGCTCACACATGACCTCCACTGTATAGCAACACTAGAGTTATTTGTTTTTATTTTATTTTATTTTTTATGTAAAGGCACGCAACACCTTCCAAACACTTCCCAGAGTGTGATTAGCACTGATAGAAGATGCTAATAGGCATTTGATGGCAAAATAGTCAGCATTGTCATACTGTAGCTATGTTTTGCCATCATTTTGTAGTAGTTGTCTACCCTCCACCCAGAACTACACAATGCATATTCAGGATGACTGGTGGGACCCACACTTGAGTTCATCCACCCCTCACATCACCATATACCATCCAGACACCAAACAAATTGTCTGACAAAAAATGTTACTTCAAATAGTGACGTAAAAGTGACACAGTGTTACTTTAATCATCGGACGAAAGATCACTGAAGTCTACTTGGAGCTGAGCACATTAGAATGCTGGTTGTGTTATTCCCACTGCATCTGCATCTTGTCTAAACTCCATTGGAGATCTACTGCTGCTGTCAGAGATAACTGACAGTAGTTTTATATGCCTCTAGTGTTTTATCTATAGCGTAGCCTACAATGTGGGAAAGAGTATAATATATATATAAGTAACAATAAATTGGGAAAGAACCAACTGAACAGGATATGACTCATAAACGCAAAATGTCCATTTGTTTTCTTGACAACCCAACAACCCAAAATGACTCAGACGTTCAAACATTCCCATAATTACACTTCTGGCTTGATGCCATTATTAACTTTGAAATGGTTGGGTTTGACTTAAAATTCACTCAGGCCTAAAAGGCATACATAACACAATTAATAAATCTGTAATATGGTGCCGCTCCCCTTGTTGTGAACCCCATCTTGAAACCTAATGCCAATTATGTCTTTATTCCACATTCTAAATGCCTTAATACATTGCACTAAATGCACATGTAAACAATACTATAACAACACTAACCTGCACATGAACTCTAACTTGAATTCACCAATAGCATATAAGGGAAGCCTCCTGCCCAAAGACTCCTGCTAGGAGGGTCACTGATTGACCTCAGCAGCAATGCAGAGAGACCTGAAGATCCTCAACTACATTCCTCACACATTCTATCCAGTGTTAGCGCTCAGCAAAACTCTCTGACATTCATGCTAAACTACTTGCAACAAACACTTTTACTCAGGTAGGGTTACCAAGGTTTCCATAGACTAAAATAACTTGTTCCTAACCAGAGAGGATTCTGTATATGTTGACAAAAACAAAATATGCATAAACTGACAAAAACCTGTAGGTCCTCATCAGCTCAATGTTATCCCACATAAGAAATGAGAAAATTATTATCAGGTTAAAACTGACAATCAGACCCCATATCCTTTGGTTATCCCCCTGCCAACACCACCCAACACAAACCCAAGCACGGCATGCATGCCTTCCTGTTTCCTTTTCCGTCCTCCTTCTAAGCCCCACACAAAGGCCTGCATCTGTCAGAATATTTCTCAAGTATTCATTCAGGCAGTCAGATTTCCCATCCCATTTGAGGAACCACATTCAACGTGTTCTGGAATGTGTCATCCCTTTCTGCAGCTTCATCAGCTGTTGACACAGTGAATGAGTCGCAGGTAAGCTCGGGCGGCCAGCGCACTCTGACTCTGACTGAAACAAGGCTGGTTATTATTTTTGGCAAGCAGAGCTATTTACTGAAACACAGGGAGGGAAAAACCAACAGTTATGTGTTTTCAAGGAAAGAGGAGGAGTGGGGAGTTGTTCTCGCCGTTTGCCGTCTCCCCGGCATGTTCTCCTGCCGGAGCGGGGTGCCACACCCTTTCCCTCTGTGCCCCCCAGCCCTTCAGTGCAAAGTCAAGCGCAGCGCTTATTTTCCTACTCCCCTCAGCCTCGGCCTCTGACCCCGTAAGCCACCAGCCCACCTCTCTCAAGCGCTACGATCTTGACAACTCTTTGGGCAACCCACGCTCTCACAGCTTGGCCAAATTCTTGGCACCAAGTGTAGGAGGGAGCCCAGGAGATGGAGTGGGAGGTTGGGGAGGGAGGGGAGAGGCCTAGAGAGAGAGAGAGAGAGAGAGCGACGGCAGGGGTGTTGTGCTGGTTGCGGCGCCCCGAGAACCAAAGGCTGTGCATAACCACATGTCTATCTGAGGATGGGGCTCTGGGTGAGTGGGTGTGAGTGAGAGAATGAAAACACCACATCATGGGCCTAGCCTGCAAGGCAAACACCTAACAAAGAGCTCAAACTACAAGTCTCATCTTGTGCTTTTGGTGTCATTCATTCATTCATTCATTCATTCATTCAGAGAACTGTTTTCAAAACTTTTCTATGAGGGTATTTTATCTACTCTACTCTATGTATGATTATGAGTCTTTTTATGCTGAGGGCAGCTATGGTGTTGGACTCAGCTCAGTGTGGTGTCAGTGTTGCTCCCAGGCTTCCCTGGCCTGGCACCTCTCCATAATCATATGATCAACATTAGTCTGGGCGTAGACGCATAATAACACCTTTTGTGGTCACATGCTCATAAGGCAAGGCGACACACATCACTTAAAAAGCACATGTTGGTAGAATACGCTCTTCAATCACCATGCAAGGAAGGCATGTGATTAAAAAAATAAAAATAAAAACTGAGATGGCAAGAGACAGTAAGAAATGGAAAACATGTCTAATTTTCCGGACGGGAGAAGGCATCAGACGTAAGACGGCATTCCAGCCTCCTCATCTCCCAGCACAGCGTGCGTGTGTCACCACCAGGAGAGGGCAGGGAAAAGGGGAATTTCCCTTCATTCCCAAAGCCTGAGCGTGTTTTCATGCCTCGGGCCCAAAGGCAAAATGTCCCTGTGCTCAGCTATTGTTTGCTACTCCTGCTGTAGTTGCTTTGACTGCAGCCACACAAGTTGCCGCAGCTGTTTTTGCCCTGCTCTGAAACGCAGCCAGCCAGGCAGCGCTGATACGCCTGTCCAGGGCTCAGGGAAGAAGGGGCTCCCGAACAGGTGGCCGAGCAAAAGCAAATGCACATGGAACAGACACGTTGGCCGAGGAGTCAAATTACTCAAAGCAGGCCTTGCAGCACTCACAGGCTAAGTGACCTTCGAGAGTCAAACATAGACTTTAATAAGAATCATTCCAGAACTGCTCCAGAATTTGGGCCAAGAGGCACCCTTGGCTCAACTAGATTCCCCCTGAATCATCACTCTGCATTCTACACTGATACAGGGATATGACAGCACCATCTGCATTCTACACTGATACAG
>JASCQX010000093.1:1872866-1883534 GCA_030264415.1 Sardinella fimbriata
TATTTCTGTATTGTATTGTCTTTTAGGATGAGGTCAGCGTGTCTGTGTGGCCAAGTGGCAGAGTGCATTACCCATCAGCCGGCTGCGATCGGCTGGAGCCATGGCACTGAAGGCATCATTGGTGGGGGCAAAGACGGTGTAGGCACCCTGCTTGTTCAGCAGCTCTGTCATGCCCGCCCTCTGAATAGCGTCAACCACAGTGCTGGAATAGAGAAGTAAACAAAAACAAACAAATGAGTAAACAAATAAACAAAAACAAGTGGCCCTGAGAGAGCATCCTCAAAAAGCTACAAGAACAGTAGGAGAACAGCAGGGAAGCGGTCCACAGAAATAACACTGCGACCTGAACATGCTAATTCACCAGAGCTGCGGCTAAGTGTGGAGCAGGCTGACAATAAGGCTTTGAATGTGGGTGGGAATGTGCAGCTGCATATCCCGTTTCAGCTCTGCTAAACCCATTACACCCTGCCTGCGCTCACTCCTAGCACTTCTCCCTGCAGGCTGTGTGCAGTGCTGCAGGGCTTCAAAAGAAAATTGCACAGTGCTCAGAAGAATTCTAAGATGGGCAACACCTGCAAGGTATCAGCTTGTGAGCATAAGTTGATATCTTCACCTTTCTTTCTCGAGACTTGAACGTCAACACATGACATGCCCTCAAGGCCAACACTAATCAGAGGAGAGGTATTAGGGAAGGGGCCGACTCCCTCTCACCTAAAGCGATTATCCGCCTTCAGAACATCCATGACTGTTCCCATGGGTGGAGCCAGGACCTTGTCGACAGTGAACATGGTGGCGAATCGTCCGGTCTTGTCGTGTGCAGCAATGCAGGCGTTTTCAATGCACAGGTTCTGTGAGAGAGGGATTGAAAATTGTTTGTCAGGTCAGTCATCAGCACAATGTTGTTTTATGTGAAGCCTCATGATTCAAAAGTGGTCTGTGGAAGGAGTTAAGTCCACGCTGAGAGGTTGTTTCCGGTGGTCTGTAAATTCCATTGCCAAGCAGAACTGTGAGAGAGCTACATATTTCATCCACCAGTCCTGCACCACACAGAACATGGCTGCACTAAGAGCAACATCAACCCAGCACTATAATGCTCAATATTAACGCTATCTATTGTTCAATATTGTGTGTTGAGGGCAAAGACTTCTCTCTATGATATGAGAGCAGGCCTACTTACATTTCTGTACACAAACACCCTCAGTTTCAGTCCTCCCAGGGTCTCCAGCTCTTGGCCATGATAAAGGCCCTTTGAAGAGAGCTGCTCCTTCACCAAGTGGTTCCTCATCATCTTCTTCATGTCCTCAGTCATGGTTAAGCTGCCTGAGACCAAATTCCATGTGGTTGTGAGACAAAATCCCAAGGATGATGAGCAAAAAGGCCCCTTTGACCAGCGGAACATTTTACAAGCATACCTTTGAAGGCGTCGTTCAGAGGAGCTAGCATGGTAATGGCCTCAGAGCCAGTGAGATGAGTGGAAAGACCCGCATCAACAAACATCTTGGTTGCTGTGGTGACTGTGGATCCCTCGGCAAGCTCCTGGAGTGTCTTAGCTTTGAAGATATACGGGCCGTTAGTCAGCAGGGTTAACCAGAAATGTATGAGGCAATTGTTGAGATATTTATGACACACACACACGGAGATGACAGGAGGCCTCCAGTACCTGAGTCGGGAATAAGGAGCTCATTGATGTAGTGGACCACGCCATTGGTGCCTAGTTTGTCCTTGGACTGGATGATAGCCTTGCCGTTGAGCGTCATCTCATCTCCCTCACAGCCCACCTCCAGCATCGTCCCCTGGAGCGTCTCCATGGGCGTGCCTGACACGATGGACTCGGAGCAGTGCATGTTCTTCAGGATGTGGTAGTTCAGCATGTCTGGAGATGAGAGCAGAGGCAATGTTAACGTGACAATGACAAGTCAGAACAGGGAACAGGAGCACAACAGAAAATGATCCTCCAAAACACTTTGGAATGAAATTACCTCAAAACAAAGCTGGCTTTGTTTTTCAAAGTGCTAAAAAAACACTGAAAACATGATAGCCTACTATTATAAAAAAAATTGCATTGTAAAATTATAGCCTATTATAGAATATCATATTTTGATGGGGAGAGATGTGAAAAAAAATGACTGACTCAGCGGGATCTTGCATTGTATTTCAGTAAATTGCCCTCTGTCTAAAATACATAAATAATGCATCATCACACAAACACAAAGTTCTTGTCTTGGTTGAAGTGGGCAAACATCTGCTGGGAATATCTAACCTTTCAGAGCCACTGGGTCTCCCAAGATCCTGGTCAGAGTATCTGCTGGAATCTTCTCAAAGGCCTCATTTGTTGGGGCAAAGATTGTGTAGTGGCCTTCACTCTCCAACATGGTGGTGAGACCAGCGGCAGCAACAGCAGTCTACACCAAAAGAGAATCAGTTGCCAACTAAAACATTTAAATTCACTGTATTGTTATCAGTCTTTCAACTCCAGTTCCTGTTAACACTGACATGCTGAATGTATTGGGTTAGTATTATGTAACATGAAGGAACTTACAGTAAATGGAGGCAACTCAAAGTCAGAGACAACTCAAAGTCCACACCAATCACAATCTATTCTCTATATCGTCATTGTCATGCTTTGTTGGCCTAAAAGTAGTGAAAGAGTTGGAGACAAGAAGATTTGAATCTTTACGCGCAAAGTCTCCAGTTCATCATCAGTTTCAAGTAAAGAGCCGACATCATTGGTGATGGCAGTGATGACTCGGTCGACGACATGAACGATTCCATTGGTAGCATGCTGGTCGGTCTTCACAAGACGGGCACAATTCACTGTGACAACCTTTTAAAAAAAAATAAATAATTACCAGACTGCAGAATCTGTATTGGCGCTTCTACCTATAGCGTCTCATCCTGCACTCACCCCATTGGGATAGTGGTGGATGTGGACATCAAAGTCTTGATACATGGAGGGGAAAGCAGCGCCGTGTTTCAGGTCATCGGAGGTCAGACGTCTGTTGACCATGTGGTAGTGCAGAGCGTTTAGAAGCTCAATGTTGACATTGCTCACCAAGGCATCTAGAATTTCCTGCAAACAACATGAGGTCAGACACATTCTATCGTGGTGACCACATAAACAAGGCTTCAGACCACTGGCTGCCTCATCCCAAAGATGTCGTGCTGTTCTCTGGCATCCATTCCCCCTCCCAACAAAGTAAGAGTAAAAAAGTTTTTAAGCATCATTTTCTCTTCAGATCAATTAACCCAAAGACGAGAGATTGACAGCTTTATGCTGCATCAGATCCTAAGCCCTTCCTGCCAGCTGTAGTCTGTGCCCAAGTCCTAATACTCACAGTTGGCAAGGCAGCCCAGGCCTCGTTGCTTGGGGCAAAGAAAGTGAAGCTGCCAGGCCCTTCAATCTCTGGCCTCAGCTTGGCCCTGTCAGAGTACATCTGGGTGGTGGTGGCACCCACCACTCCCAAGGTATTGTAGATGTTCACCAGGGGCAGTGCTGCAAATAACAAACAACACAATCATCCTTCCCATAGGAAAACACATTTCTTCCTGTCAGGCACAACACTGAATGGCAGTTTGGACGCAGATACTGCGGCACTTCAAAGTGAAGGACATCATTCTCTTTACCTGCGGGGCAACCCTTCTCTCCTTGAACTTTTTCATAACCAGGACAACACTCGTAGCTGATCACTCTGCAGACACAAACAAGCCACAAAAGCACAATTATACACCGCAGCTTGTGATGCTGATTTTACACATAAAACATTACATTTGGATATTTGGTACTATGCGTAGGTTACACCATGGGCCATTGCTCCAATAGAATTTTGAAAGTGTGATGCCAGCCTTGTGCCTTGTGTTTCAACAGTAGCGATCACTTCTATAGAATCCTTCTCTCCATTCTGTTTGCTTGTATTTCCATAGTAAATCTGCGCTGAGCTTGAAACAGTCTGGGAAGGTCATAAAAACTCATTTCCTTTGAGAGCCCAGAAATCCAGAGACACAGAATTGGCCAGGGGAAACTCCAAAGAGGGAACGACCAATACTGAAACAGGATTTTGCCAGTACAAACACATGGGAAATTCTTCAAAACCATCTTTCTCGGGTGCACTGAATACAAACGTCCAACATAGTCCTATAGCCTATATCCTGATTTCAGACAAAGCAAGTCACTGAAGTGGTTATCACTTAGTAGTGCATCATAGAGGATATTTTAACACAAGTATGTCTCCAGGCCATAATGAGATCACTTATTCGTTCTAGAACCAAACATTGTTACAACAGTGAGCCTCCTGTCTACAAATACTTGCTTGGTGACACAACGAGACAGCCAAATAAATGTGCCCTTGGAATGAATTCTGTTCCCATTTGCAAAAGGTATCAAATGAAAGTCATGCCATTTATTACACAGTGCCTATGCTCCTTTCCTCCCCGCCTGTCAATCATCTCAAACAAAAACACAGACTTGGATTTACGCGATCAGCTGCTAGGACCATAGAGAGGAGTGTAGGGCTCGAGATGTAAGTCAAGACAAAGAGGACAATCCTGACATTCAGAGTGGGGGTAGCCTTGTAAAACACAGAGGACTGGAAACCAGACTGAACTGATTATCAAAACAGATGGTAACTCAACTCCTGTTTGTTCTTTGCCAGCATAAACAAAGATGGTAGCCATGGATTTCTGACAAAATAAACAGATAGGCTGTACAACTCAAACACTGTGTACATTGAACTTCCAAATGGTGTGGAGCCCTTTGCAAATGGTACAAAAGTGAGGAGTCGTCTTGAAAGATGCTTGAGAATGTGGAAAATCTAGAGGAGCTGATTCCCAACTGTCAGGAGAGCCTTGGCCTTTTTCTGAGTACATCTAGAACTTAACAACATGGAAAGTGAACTCCATGCAATCCCATGTCCAACAAAGGACCCGATTGGAATTTTTATTGGAATTGATTTGGGTTGTCAGCTCCTGTTTAAAGGGAATTTCACAGACCATGTAACGCAGCCTGTCAAAAATCATGTCTGGCCGGGGTAATGATTCCCTGATGAAGAAGCAAAATGGGACCAGGCGGAGGAGTGTAGGTAGGTTATTGGTCAAGAGAACGGCTATTAGTCTCCCCTCAAGTGACCTGGAAATAGCTAGCCTCACTGCAATGGCCATTATGAGCTGGTCACACAAAGACGGGGATTGTTCCCCCAGACTGCACCCCCCCCCCACCCCCACCCCCTCCACCCTAAACTTCAAAACCCCCTCTGAGGTTGTCTGTAAATCAACACAAATTCAACCTGATAATGATTAGTGTTGTTTTTACAAACCAGACTATTGTGCTCTCTGCTCATTCTAGACCTGATTTCTTTGCCCATTTACATGATAAAACAACACACCAAACAAAAACAAAACATTTGGCAACTTTTGGAAGGTTTGTGCATCTTTAGGGATAATAACTCCTCCACAGCTACACTCCACACCACAGCCGTCATTTCCTAAGATGTCCAGGGCCTTTAGCAATGCCTACTTCCTCTTTTGGTCTCTGGAAAGCAGCAATGAAAGACAGTGTTGTGAAACGCAGCGTAGAAAAGCACAAGACCTCCTCTGTTTCATCAGTTACCTCACACTTCATATATGCTGATACTTCATTTATTCAGGATGTGGGAAAGTGCACTTACAGTTTTTTTTTTCATATTTTTGAAATGACTTACTTACGAACATAATCCCATTACTTGCGGCACCGAAGCACTGAGGCCTATGCCATGTCAAAAATCACATACCATGTCAGAACCCGAGTGCCACCCTCCAAACCTCTACAGTGTGTTAAAGCCTCTGTTTTACAGAGAGTGCACAAAAAGAAAGTGTATGTGTGTGTGTGTGTGTGGGGGGGGGGGGGGGTCTGCCTTCAAATGGAAAACCAGAGTCCTCCTTCAGAGGAAGCAAGAGAACTCATACTGACTAACACCCCACTCCTATATGGGCATAATCTCATAACAATACATCCACTGACATTTGTAAGACGACACCCAATCACCATGAAACCGCTCCGCTGATTTTATATATGATTTTAATATGCCCCTAAGTCATTGGCCAAAGCCATTTTGCACTTCCAGTTATAAGACTTCCTTTTTTCGTGTGCCAATCCTGTTAACAAAATATTAAGTAAGACTTGGACAAGCCCCCAATTTGTGTGACCAACCGACTAAAAAAAGAAAGGAAAAAAGAAAAGACCAAGGTGTTTATGGGCCTGTTTATGGGCACCTGCACAGATTGCAAACATGGCAAAAGCATGACAACAAGCATAAGATGGCATAGCAGAAGTCCCTATAGGCTACTAAGTGACTACTACGTTATCAATTCTAAACTTATTAGATAATTGTATGCTTTGTTTAATATTTATCTAACTTTGAAACCTAGCAACTAGCGATCAAGATGCACTCCTTATTTCTCATAAACCTTATGATGCAAATAGTTACTTCCTTGCAACATGAATAAAAACCACCTTGTCCAGACAATGGGAGACATTTGTTTTGTAAACAGAGAGAATGAACAGACCGAACTTGTTCCTTGCCATGAGAACAGATGAGCTAAGCAAGAGCTGGAAAAATGGATCCAGTACTGATGGTGACTGTCTGCTGGAGGAACCCACAGCCAACCCACCGGTGCATCACGGGTAGCCTCCAAAGCCACCGCTAACAAGCTACTACTGAGGAGGAGACATCAGGTAGTTTCTCAACAACACCTGAATGTGATGACAGCAGCACATCCACTGCAAGAGTGAAGACTCAGGGGAAAGCCCAAGTACTGCGCATACAGGCTATATTCAAATTAAACCAGTAGGAATTATTTTACAGTTAGCTCTTCCCTTGATGGTCTGAATTCAAATCCCGGCTTGAGGGACATTAATTGATGGTTCTAATAACTTTCATGTTCAACATTACTGAAGGCAACTCCACTGTTGACTCAGGGAGTAATTATGGTTTGCTACCAAGATGTTTGGGCACCAGTATGGGAAAGAATTTGAACTTTTTCAATCTCTTAAAACACTGCTCCCCTATTTTCATGCTTGTGTAAGTTCTCCACGTCTTGCACGCGGGCATTTTGGCACAACAAAACGCTATCATTAACCACCCAACTACATCACAGGCTACGTTCCAGCATCAATTTAAAGGAGCCAGGGATCTAAGGGATAAAATTTTCCAGAGGCATCTTAGATGTCCTGACAGAGAATATGTTGGGATTAAATCTCATTCTGAAGTGGAAATTCCCTGCAGGCTTAAATGTCTGCGCAAAATGCATATCTAAAAGAATAGGAGCACCTTCACAAAATGGCAAGAAAAAGGGGGAAAAGTTCAGTGCTCCACGGTGCGTACCCTTCCAAGAATGCTCGCGCTCAGCAGCAGGCTACACTGCCATGCACAGAAACTGTCCCATCAAACTTCATCAAATGCACTGCAATGTTTAAAAAAGGCAAGGAGAGACAAGCACATTTTTTACTGTGGGTTTTTTCCCACTTAAACTCACGTTGGCTTTCCACAGATTTTGCGATGATACCACTGTTTGCAGTTGGTGAAATACTTCTTATCCGTTCCCTGAATCTTCTGCATTGCACAGACGTTAGGGCTACAATGGGAAAAAATCCGGTAAGATTAAAATATCCCGACAAAGGCACATGAATAAGCAACAGTGCTTTGTGCTTCCCAAAAGACAACGCGGTGTCTTTTAGACCAAGTTTACAATCTTGAAAGAATCAGCAAATCAATATTTTCAATAGGCTACATCTTCCAAAATCAAAGCTGAATAACCTTAAATTATAACATATGAATAGAAAGGATGTGATAGTGCCATGACAATATTTAATTTAGTTAACTTGAACGGTATTTCATGTATCACTTCTCTTTCAACGTTGACAACGTTAATTGATAAAAGTTGCTTTAACTTACCCATGTGGTCGTCCTCTTATTCTGCTGTGCTGCAGAACTGACTGATATGGCGACTTTGCAACACATATCGAAACAATTAAAGTTAGTGCCAGAGCCAACAACGTTAAGTGCTTCATTTTGATCCCCTAACTATGAACGCTCTTCTCCACGCTGCGGTCGACTATGTTATAGGTGTCCCCTGGAATAAATACTAGAGACTCCAGCCCATCAGGGAGGAGCCTGGGCGGTAATATGAATATAGGTAATACGAAACACTCCTCAGGAGAGGAAAATTATGATTTTTCTTCCCACTACTTGACAGGAACGTGTCTGGTTTTTAAAATGACTTAAAGGCCCTCCTGCACCTTTTAGTATGTTAATCTGACACATCATTCTCAACACATTTTTCATTTCCAACCCCCTGTAACACATGTATAAAATGTATGGAAAAAATGTGCGAAAAACATGCTTGAAGAATATAATTTCTTTTGCTGGAGTAAAGATGAGATTTAGGGACACAAAATGTCTATAATGTCCAAAAAAAGTTTTGGTGAGCTGATTGCATAGCATTCAAGTGTATTGCCTTTTCTCTCCATATCCCGAGGCCAGGCTGACATTTTTGGAGAGAGCCTCTCATTAGTTTAAAGGGATGGATAACCATTAAATAACCTTCACTGAACCGTTAACACCCTCACTAAACCATAAACTGTGGTGACCATGTGGAGTTCTCCCTAAAAGAATGCAATTTCAAGTATCACTGACACTTTTGTGTTGAGAGGTCGGGAATGTAACCTCTCTCTAGATCTCTGTAATGAAGAAATACTTCTGTAAATAGGTTCACATGAAAGGTTGACCCTCATTTTCATAGTCAACTGACAGCCAGCAGTCAGTGAGCGCATGGTCTTACACCCCCAGTGCTGGGACAGGCAGTTATGGGCCATCTGTTTGCTCTGAAATCACTGCTTATATTATATAACAGTAATGACATCATAATATTCACTCCTGGTTTTAGTCAGCATTTCTAAACAAAGTCCATTGGTATTTTCTTGGCAGTTTAAGACGTTGATTTAAGGATAGCCTTTTCAATTACGCTGGAGCACACTAGTGCCTGCTACTGTTTGAGAATGTCCAGCTTTGCTCATGCCAATACACAACAGTAACTGCCTTCCTGTTTCATCGTCATGGCAGCTGCCTGTCATCTCTTGTCTTCTAATGTTATTCTAGTCTATTCTGCGTCTCATGATATTAGAACACTGATATTAAAAACCACACTGTATACTGTACAATTCTGAACTTTCTCTGCTGCCATCAGCGTAATGGAATGAAGTCAGTCACAAGGCAGAGCTAACACAAGATCATATCCAGAATCCGCCTAAGATCCATCTGCTTACATCTGTGAACATGCCCATTTGGACGCCTTGCGCAGTCCCATTGCTATCTTTATTACAGTGCAACAAATGAACTGTTCCCTGTTGAACCTCAAACCAAACCTGTCTGCCAAAGTGCAAGTCATATACGTGGGACTGCCAACTTTGTTTCAGTCACCACTTGCTCTTTGTCAAAATCTCCATGCGGAACACCCACAGCATGATTCACAGCCCAGTTGGAGTGATTCTATCGCGCTGTGTCTCGTGGAAAAGAAGCGAGGAGGTAAGAAGAGGTGGTTATGTGAGGAGGCCCTGTACAAAGGGAAGAGGATCGGGTTCACTCTCCCAGTCCACAATGACTTTAACAGATTCCTACTGGTACTGCTGCCCTTCCTCTCCCGCAATCTGCTCGGCAACCACAACCACACCAAGACTCACTTGTGGCACCACATGCAAATACGTGCGCCGGCTTCCTAATCGAATTACGGTTCAATTCTCTTCTCTGTCAATGGCTGAGTAAATGTGCGGCCTTTGATGGGGTGGAACATGAAGACGCTGCATCGGCCTCACTGTTTTCAGAGTGTAGCCACAGGATGAGTGCAGTGTACTGAAGGTCTTAAGTCTGTGGACTGTCCTTCATCCAGGTCTATGGGCGCTGGCACAGCAGAGAGATGGAGCTTTTGGAGCCTGGCAGGCAGCAGTGAGTGATGACGACTGCATGACTGTACGGTCCAGTCGTGTACCACATGCATGCCTCAGGTGGGACTGCTGACCAGTAATGTGACTTCAGTTCCTTTCTGTCTGCACTGCATTAAGAGGACCCTGGGAAAATATATTTAATGATTAAACTGCCATGATTGGATCACTCTCAAGCACCCCCCCCCCCCTTTTTATTGGCCCACAGAAAAGTGCTGCTTTCAGCCCCTGGCTGATGATACTCAAGAAAATGAAGCTGAGTCCCTCTTAAGGTCTTCACCGAGACATGGCTTCAATTTCCATGCCACACGGTATACTATTAAAGGGTTGAAAACGTAGAGGGGGAATTGCATAACCTTTCTGCAAGCCACAAATCCGCTACTGTAAAAGAATACCCCATGTCCTCCAATCTCGCACAGTGACATTAGAGCTGATAATTAAATTAATGTTGATTCTGTGCAACCGTAAGTATTTGCGTGCACAAGAGGTCGTGCCAAAAGCAACCAGAAAATGGCCTCAGATGGAACATGATCAACATAAAGTATACCTTCAGTCAGACAGGTTTTGGAAATAATTTCCAGAGAGCAAAGCCCTGTGTCACGTTCGGGAAGAAGCCTATAAATCTGCAATACCAGTCTGTAAAAGACCTACTTGTTCTCCCCAACGCAGCCATAAAGGACCACTGGCCATGTGGGTTTTAC
>JASCQX010000093.1:2829370-2839599 GCA_030264415.1 Sardinella fimbriata
CTCTCTCTCTCTCTCTCTCTCTCTCTCTCTCTCTCTCTGTGGCCACTCTGATGGGCATGGGTTGGAGTTTAATGATACTTTGCCACTTGTTAAATCTCAACACGATATTCTCATCAATATTATTCAGTGTCAGTGAAAGTAGGCTGTAGTGATTTCCTAAACCATTAACCATAAAGTCATCTCAATGGTAAAGAAGCATATGTTTCTGGCTTATTCTCAATCCCCAGGCCATCTCATCAGAATAAACTCATCAAGGGACTTGTGCATCTATGATTGTTAAATTGATAATACCAAAGTTGGTTTCTTAAAAATACCCGTAGAAACAAAAGAAACGTTATTTAAATATTATGTAAATACCTGAAGAATCATTAGCCAACATAAACTTTTATTTACACTCTAAACCTTGACATGGTCTACCTTTGGGGAAAAAAAGATTTAAAAAGTAGCCTAAACTGTCCATTATCATTTAGGTTACTATTTAGGAGAAATAGATGTGACATGTCAGTACGTGTAGCTACTATTAATGCCTGTAGATTTCTTTGGGGTTCTTGTAATTACGCACGATCATTTCATAAAAGTGTGGCAAACTGCAATATTCTAGTTCTAAAAGACATTCTGATTGTTTAAAACAAATGTAGGCCTGTCATCTTTAAAGAATAGCATTAATATGCATGATTTGGGATTCAGAGAGGCTTTCAGTTGTAAAGAGTGGAGGTAGGCAGGAGAACGCTGATTTGGGCCTCTTGCCCACCCCTCGAGGCGAGACATTAACCCAGTGGGGAATCCGTGCGCTCTTCTTACAAAGGAGAGACGTCTTTTCAGGTGCAAACTTTCCTAAGTTAAATATGGCAGAAGGGAAATAAAAAAACACACACACTTCACAATCCTGAAGTCTGAAAAGAACATCCTAAAACAAACGCAATTGTTTTTTTTTAAATAGGCCTACTGAGATTAGTGTGATCAGTGGTACATTTAATAAAATAGAAAATCCCAAAGTCTTCCACTCATCAAGGCTAATAATCTTACCCTTGTAGTCTACGAAGTTACTCTGTGAAGTGATGAGTCTTGAGTTGCCCCTTTAGAGACATCTGCTTGCGAAAACCTATGGTAATGTGACTATTTCTACCAATATTAGACTGGACCATGCACTTTTGAGATCTCGCTGTTTTTTTCTGACTGTGTGCTTTTTTTTTAGGGAGAGTTTCGCTGAGGTGAATAAAATCTGAAATCTGATACTTGACATAGACTACCAGGGCTTTTGCGCGTCTAGGCTATCACACGCTAAGCAATGCAGAGAGGAGGTAAATAGCTCATTAACGCACGTTTCATTCGCGGCCAAAATGAACTTGTCAAAACACAACACATTATACCACACCACTGCAGCGAAACATCTGCCTTCTTGAATGAAGCGTTTGCTCCGCTTCTCACTCCGGGGACCCATTAGCTTCCACGCACTTGCGAGCTCCGTGGATAAATTCATCAGGTTTGTGACACCTTCCCAGATGTTAGGGCACTTAGACAGTCGCAGACTAATGGATTAGTTTATTTTCGTTTTAGCACTTTTACGTGGAAACATTATCTCGGGGTAATTGGGGCCGCCTCGAAATCAAATTAGTAATTCTGTTGTGACACCTTGGTGTGCTTGACTCCTTGGAGAATAGCCTATAAAACACAGCAAATAGGTAGGCTAGCCTAGACACTATGACTAGTTTGTTAATAAATAAACACAGCTTTGCATTCCCAGTCTTTAGCAGAGTGCACTGGCCGTCTCTGCTCAGTCTTATTTAGGTCTATCACTTCCTCTGTGAATTAATATTATGCTTGAAGATTCAAAAAAGTAAGTAGGCCTTAGACAATATTACAGTTTATGCCAGTAGCTACTGTATACCTCTTCGAAAACAACACAACGGATGTGATTTGCTGAACTAACTGCACAAGGCCACATCTAAGGATCAACTTGAAGGCTATCGCAAACTAGGCTACCTCAGTTGTTAGGCAGTCTTGATCTTGAATGGATACGATCACCTGAATAGCCTGTAGGCTGCGACGGATGAGAATGTTAAATGACTCAAGTACCACTAAAGTAAATAACAATGACATTGTCTCTCTTTTAAACATAACAATGCCATTGCTACACGCATTAGATTGATTTTAAAACAAAAACATCCTGGATTAACGTTTTCAATGAGCACCTTTGCATATTCAGCACTTTGACAGGTGAAATAAGCATCAATAATGAAAGCACGTTTAAATAATTGACGTGCAAATCATTCCTCAAATCTGCATATTGCTCTCAATCAGTCACGTTCGACTTTTCAGAGTTTTCAAAGACTTACTGTTGTGTTTTACATTTCAACTTTTTGTCTTATATTAAATACATGTCTGCCTATAAAAGAAAAAAACTAGAAAAGATAGTAAGAACTTAATTTAGCCTACACTACTTGTCGTTTTAGACATGGCATCAGCTTTCCTTGGTGCGACTTTGTGCTTACCAAGAGGCTTATTTAGTTTTCGAACTAAAGAGCAATATAATACTAATTATGAACCCCAATTTGCATATTGCAGGCTCTACTGTATTACTACAAGTTGGCCTATATTTCACATAGGCCTATATGAAGTGTTCTGCATCAGAAACACTGAGTCCACAATGAGACAAGAACACTGTCCTACTATGCATTTATTTATTTTTCGCAAGAAATTCGACCACAGTATCTTTTATAGATGATCTGAAACACCTTAATCATCGCATCACATGACATGACCGACACCAATGTGTGATGATATAATTCAGGCAAGGAAACCAAGGGGGCGTTTGGGTTTCAAATATTAAAAAGGTGTGGGTTGCATGCAATGCGTGCCGAAACTAATAATTCGTGCTGTACGCTACATGCTCACTTTACAGCCAGACATGCACAAGGTAATTTAGCAACTGAGTTTATTAAGATCACAAACTCGGTTGCGTGACAAAATGCGTTTGGAACCTGCTTGAATCGGTTTATCCTCTTAGACTGTGCTTCCCCGCTTAGCCAGCAAATGCTGTGGGATTGAGTAAGGCTTCCGGGTCGAGTAAGGGTGTCACGGTGAAGGTAGTTTTCACCATCGGACCGTTACTCATTCATCCCCAGATAAACGTGGTCTTAAAAGAAAAAAAATAGCCGAACAGGCATTTATATCCAGAGGGGGCAATTGGAATTGAAACTCTAAACATAATCAGGCAAAAGTCTCGACATGCACTAAAATATTTCACAGCATAACAATAAAGCACTCTACACACTGATTGATAGACTACACAACAGTAAGGCTACACAGTCTGCCAACCACATAGGAACTGCTAGCCTACAAAACTCGTACCACGTGACTGCCAAGGCTCTATAATCCTTTTGAGAAACCAAGAAAGCATCCTTTCATGCTTTTCTTATGGTCGTTTGGTCCAGAGAAGCGAACCTTTTCACGTTACCGCAGAATATAGTTTTGCCTACAAGCGGCATCTGTCCGCCCGACGCATATCCAAACTACTGTGAACCTAGCAGTCAAGTTCAGGTGGCATTTTAGCGCGTGTAAATGGGACGGTCTGCGCCATCTTTTGACGTCATGTGGTCTGTCAGGAAGATCTTGAACGGATCGGGTAAGAAGAAAAAATGTTGGGGTGCAATAACAGAGTGCGCCTGCGCAAAGGGAGGGAAATGCTATTCAAATAAATTCTTAAAACTGTTTATATTTGAAGATGGGGGTGGGGTGGGACTTTGGATCGGGGTGGGATCTGTGGGGGTTGGGTTGACACACCACATAATAAGAGAGGCATCCAACATCAAACTGCAGAGCAACCATAAAACATAACATAATTTATGCAAGAATCAAATTCCATTGCGTGTTGCTTATTCTAAATACATCTTCTGAAGAGAAAAGATGGTCGCCTATCTGAAAGGCTAGCCTACATGAGGAGTAGCTTGTGGAATTTGGGCTTGGTGAAATATAATAGCCTATAAATGTTTCAGAGACTAGAAAAATAGTTTAGAACAATTTTATGAACATCACACTACAAATATTACATTTTCACATCACATGAAAAGTAGACCTATTTATAATTGGCATGATATAATAAGGTGAACCCAGCACTTAACTCAGAGTTGCTGCTGTGGCTGTGGCTGCTGCTGGTGTTGTTGTTGTTGTTGTTGTCTTTAAAGTCACGTGGGCTACTGTAGTCTCCCTTTGCCCACTCTACAGGCCAACCTATCCAAAAGAGCTCAGAGCGCTGCAGGTCACTGACTTCGTCATTACGTTCAACATAGCTGGTACGATTCAAGTCTTGACTCCACAAATTTGGACATTGGTTTGAACATTTGTTGCGTTTAAGCAGTTTGATGACTGCTGCTGCTGTGACTTGTGTTATCAATGTGATACATTAAGCCACAACTCTAAATAATATTAGTATACATTCTCGTTCAGACAACTCTGAAGAAATGTATTTGCAGAGTAGATGCATGCCGCTCAACTGTACTTCACACCGTAACTTTTTAGTCCCCCTAGGCAGAGACGAGATGCTAAGATGGCGCCCTCCTCACTGTCAAGTTCAAGTAGATTACCGGCTCCCGCACTCGGTATTGGGTGTGAAGTTGTTTTTCCACAAGTGAAGAGAGAGTAAAGCATCAATGACAACAGAAATTCATCCCGTTTGCCATGTTTCATTGACTTTAATTTCAGTGAAAATGTATGCTCACATTTTATCATAAATAGTTTGTAAAACAAACAAACCAACAAAAAATTATCCTGCTTCGAAAAAGTACAAGTGAGTAGCCTATTTTTCTCTTTCCCCTAAATTTAGGCGCGTTGTAGTATCATTTGCTTCGCATGTGGCACTGTGACACAGTTCATCAGTTAAACACTTTGCTTTTCAGGAATAACTTGATGCGTGACCCATTTCCCCAGAAAATGTTACAACATCACAATCTAGCTGCGCTTATACATCAGAAATTCAATCTGACATCAGGGCCTAAGTTACAGTATGAGGGTGACTTGAAATAAAAAAACGTAGTTCTTTTAAATTAATGTATAGAAAATAGTTTATAAAACATATATTCATTAAATTATTTAAATAAACATATTTAATATATCATCGTTGCTTACGAGGTGCTGTTTACATTTTCTTTTTAAAAGTAGTGCTGGTGTTCTGAAATCGTCTCATAAGCACAATATATTTGTATATGCATAAGTTTCAATTCTTAAAAATAGGTTACAATGCAATGCTGTAACTCTTTGTGCCATAAACATATTTCCCCTCATGAAACATATATCTAGTACTCTTCAGACTAAAGTTGTGATCGCACAAACAGGTCATCTCGAAAGGTTATTCACATAAAACAAGAAAATCAGACTTCTCTATATGTAACAACCACAGTTTTCATAACGAATAACACGCTAATATTCACAGAAGAGCTACATTTAAAACAATGCAAGCTGACAAAAAAGTTTTATTTTGAAAGTACTGTGTTGTGACAGTTCATTGTTGTTAATGGACACATTTAAACACGTAGCTACTTGCATCCACAAAGACAGTAGGCTACTGGAACCATCAATAAATGGATACGGACTCATGGTTGGGTTCATCCCAAAGAATTTAGAAATGGTCTTTTGTACACTGTCACATGTGTTTACAGTTCATGAATGAAAACTATATGTTCTGGCAGAACCTTTCTGAGAATCTGATTGAACATGATGCACAGGATGAATGCAAGTGGCTGAAGGGCCCTTGGAATTTGTAGCTAAGCTTTGCTAGTACAAATTAGGTCTACACTCTGTTGCTAAAGTAAATACATAAAAAAGTAGTTAATTTGATCAAAATTAAGAGCAGGTCGATAGACGTGCCTTATAGAATTTTTCAACTACAGAATTTATGTTTCACATGTTTATCAATGGTCTTACAAGCTAAAAAGAATGGCAGTAAAGTAAAAACATTATATAAACAAATGTCAATCAATAATATTTATGTAATTGATATTTATCTCCAAATAAGACACATTTATTGTGTAAAAAAGATACAATCGCAGAATGGGAGCTTTAGAGTTAATGACTTTTTCTTAAATGTTAAACTGGTTATGACCCAAAACTGTACAGTCTTGTTAGAAAATATTTCCATAAATATCATTTAAGATTCGGATCTTACGCCGATAATTAAATTACAAATTGATAAATATGGCATCATGGATATGTATTTACATCGTTATTAACAAAAGGCAACGTTATATTCAAATGTAACAATCGTAACCTAACATCACACTTCTCCACCTGAAAACGGACGTGGACAACAGATTCGACCCCATCAAACAAGGAAATACATTCACGAGTAGGCTATATACTTATTTATGATTTATTTTCTTGTTCAAGTTCAAGACAAAGACTTTGGCACGTTTCTTAAGACTGTTTGAAGTTGTAACAATCAATTAAAAGGTGATGGTGAACTCTCACCTTAATATAAAACACCGTGAAATATTCTTCCTTTTATTTTTTTAAATAAAATTTTGAGAAAATACATAAAATGAAAAATAAAATAATTATCTGAAACCTGAAAACTAAAAGTGAAAAACATTTTATTTTATTCTTAGAAAGTAGGCTATTTTATTTATGATTTGTTTCTTCGAACTCGGAATAAAAGTCAATTTTTTTCGAATCCTGAGAAAGGACGAGGCCTGCTGGCAAACTGTTATCTCTCCATGTCGTGCCCATGCCATTTTGTACACCTTGAATAGTTTTGAAGGTTTCCTTACTCTTGTGGTCCGTATAGAGAGCTTGTTTGTCACTTCAAACGTACCATTCATTAAAGTTGGGCGCTAGTCCATCGCTGTGTGCAGATGTGTTTTGCACTGCGGACGGGGGGGTTTTCGTGGGGTCCTCTGTGTTCGCTGAGACTAAAACGGGGGGTGTAGACGATTCATATCCAGAACTTGCTGCAGGAGACGACTCTGAGCCTTGCGACTCGTGGACCTTTAAGAACAAACATAAAATTAGCAGTGATGCATCAGACTACTATAGCCTATATTAGGCTACCACCATTGCAGCATCCACATGATCATGCTCCTTTCATCTTTGCATTTGTGAGACTGAAGCAAGTCGGAGTGCAGACATGCTGTGGCACACAGGCCATCACTAGTAATGCACTCCACTGATGAAATTGTGCTCAAAACAAAAGCCTCAGGAATATATGATTGGGGATGAGCTTTAAATCAAGACGTGGACACACTTTACGTATGAGAAAAATCCGGGCCCATTGCTAAAGATGCAGGCTAACAATGCTAGACTGGCTGAGACTGGATTTACACTCAGTAGGTTAAACGGTGTGTATTGATGATGTGTATGCATGTCAATTTGTTTACCTTCATGTGTTTCCTGAGAGAGCTGGGGTGTGTGTAGGACTTGTCGCACACTTTGCAGATGTAGGGCTTGTCAGAAGTGTGCACGTGCATGTGCTTTTTCCTGTCGCTACTGTTGGCGAAGCGTCTGTCGCAGCCATCGAATTCACACTTGAACGGTTTCTCTCCTGCCAAAAAAAGAGCGTCATATAGACTACTACAACACACTGTTGATGTTCCAAGGCTAATCACAAATGCTTCCGTAGTAAACCCTGTCTTTTATTCTACATACAGAAATAGTCAAGTAGCCTCTTACACCAGAAGACATTAAGAGGTTTATGCATTGTTTTCTTAAAATGGAATAGGCCTAACAGTTGCTTTGGAGACATTTTACGCTGAACATTTTCCATTCACAACTAAGCGACCAACTTCTCTGCAGACTGCTGGCACTACAGTGTGCACCTAACATTTGTTTACATTTTGAATGAACAAATTCCAAACCTTTTTCTATCATTAATAAGCTCATAAAGAACAGCTTGACGGCATTATGTTAAAATAAAGCAGACTTTAGCCACTCTTTCGTGTCAACCCCATAGGCTACACAAATGCAAAACTATCAACAATCAAGATAGCATCTAAGGAAACGTTAAGGACATCTATTTACATTTACTTTGCCTTTACACCATCGGCACTGAGTAGGGGAAATAGAGCATTTACACAAAGTTTGTTTCCTCTTTGCTCAAGTAAAGAAATCTGCAGCCGAAGGCAAGAAATCGCGGCCTTGTATTCCTATTCAACATTTTACTTGAATACACTATAGCTCACCGCTTGATTCGGACAGTTTAACTCATTCATACCACGATCAAAATGCACATAGCACGCAATAATGAAATGCAGCTCAACTCTTTTTTTTACCTGTATGAGTTCTTTTATGAATTTTCAGATTTTCCGATCTAGCAAATATTTTGCCACAGCCTGGGAACGGACATGGGAAGGGTTTCTCTCCAGTGTGTACACGGATGTGATTGACGAGTTTGTATTTGGCCTTAAAAGATTTTCCTTCTCGGGGACAATCCTCCCAGAAGCAAATGTGGTTACTCTGCTCCGGGCCGCCAACGTGCTCCATGGACACATGCGTTACCATTTCATGCATGGTACTGAAAGTCCTGTCGCAAGTCTTTTTGGGTCGGTTCATCTGGTTTTCGTCAATCCATTTACAGGATAATTCTTGCTTTATTGGTTGCCTCATGTACCTAAAGAAAGCCCCTGGGCCGTGATGTGTCGGCACATTCATCCCCATGTTCATATTGATCGGGTGGTTGTAGTTATGTAGCTGAGCGGCGCCGTAAGGGTCCGTCCGAGGACTCGCGACGGGACGATACGGGTCTGGTCTTCCAAAAATGTCCCCGCGTAAACCAAGATGCATTTGACTGTTAACTACATGTCCGCTCGGTGATGTGTGGCTTACTGCCTGGTCGTGGAGCCCAGGAAACAACAGATGTCCCGGGTTGTCAGAGATTCCTGGGGGTCCGTGTAGACTCCCCGCGGAAGCAGCAAAGATCCCATGCTGGGCACTCGTTGCTGCTGACTCCCCGATGCCAGCTCCACGGTTTCTGAAGAGAAAGTCGCGGGTTGAATTGAACGCTCCACCGCCGTAGGAGCCAACCTGTCCGCCGTGGTGGTGTCCAAGTGCGGCTGCATATCCAGTAGCTTGCGGAGTAAAAGCGGACGTCTGACTTGATGCGATATCGTGGGTCACCGGACTGAGCTTGAAAGCTGCCGAATGAGAGGAATCTGCGAAGGGATTTAGTCCCAGACCCGGGTCCCTGTTGCCGAGTTCATGGTGCCTCGGTGTTCCGAACCCCCCAACTCCAAGCGATGGGAATTGAGGACCACTGTCAAGGAGCATAGTCATTTGGGCTCAAATGACAAAAGGAAACGAAAAGTGAGGAAATTAAATTGAAACCCCGTGGTAGCGGAGCTGAGTTCTAGCCTCTGCGAAATCGGTTCTTCTACAGAATGATGATCGCTAGACCTACACGAAGAATTCAAAAGTTAAGAAGGAAATCCTGGCGCTCGGAGAGCGGGGGAGAGAAACTCCCGTAACTGTGATCCGTGAGAAAGAGGATCAAACTTCCCCCCCTTTCCAGACGAATGATGTCCTTGGACTGATGAAGTCAATCACTCACTCCTTGCACATAAATGAACTCGGGAGGCAGCTCTACGATAGCCAATGAGAGCGCAGTTTTCTCTTTGCCACGTGACCGCAGCAAGAGGAGTTAATTGGCTAGATGTCTGTTGATTGGCACATTTGAGGATTGGAAATGTTAGTTCGTTTCATAGGTTAAATTTGATTGGTTAGCGAGGCATTATTTGCAGGTGAGGCTACGGGACATTAGGCTACTTCGGTTCTGTGCGCAAGGCTTGTTTGTTTCCTATTGGAGGTACGGCAGTTTGTGGAAAGTTGCACATAGACCCACTTTATTTTATTTATTTGTTTGTTTGTTTATTTATTTATTTATTTGCATTTATTGAACACGTAGTGCACACTGTATTACCTCACATGCGTTATATAGAGAATTTATCAAATGCATTTTATTAACCATTTTTAGCAACACTTGGTTGAAGTATGCTAACTTGTGAAAATGTGAGTCATTTGAAAGACACTCTGAATTAAGCATTAATTTGCAAGATATTCTTGCATACTATTAGTAGCCTATGTGAGCAGTAAAAGACTGATGGACAACTTGTTTTTATTTGACATGAGATGACAGATGTGATAAACTCTATAGAACAAGCCAAAGTGTAACATGGTTACAGGCAGATGTAACCTAGATGCGCAAACAGTCCACATGAGATTATCTATCTATCTATCTATCTATCTAT
>JASCQX010000093.1:2840896-2851961 GCA_030264415.1 Sardinella fimbriata
ACTCTGAGGTAAATATCTCTCTATGAGGTAGCGGACCAGTTAATATGCTGGTTTGCCTTTGAGTCCGAAATTTATGGCGACCTCTGTGAACTTTCACAAGTGACGGGCTGTTAACTTTTCTCTGTTCTCCCTCGAGATATTTTATTGGGCCGTTGAAAGCAAAGGACGCGGTTAGGTTATTATATATGGGGTGTTCACATTGAAACTATGGCCATAAAACAATTAAGCATATGAGGCGTGCGCATGGTGGCCCACAACCACCACTGTTTGCAGTTTGGTAGGTATACATCGACTGTGTAAGTATTCGTATTAATATCTAGACATAATCTTCAGCAACTGTTGCACACCACTGGAAAAAAAGTAGCTTAGGATGTAATGAGATAGAATGCGCTACTTCGCTAGTAACCTAGAAAACCTAGTTTTCATTTTATTAAGGTCGTTCCTGCAGGTTATCAATATCGACTCAGTCTTAGTACCAATTCATTTGTCCAGTGCAGAGTAAAAGAATTCTCCCGAATCTATCTGTCTCTAGCTTTTTTGAGTTTTGCAACCTATGATGCACATAAGGCCCCAAACCATCGCAAGAGCACCAATAGGACTTTCCTGACGAGCTTCACAATGAAACCAAATAATCTGGAGTAGCATCATTTCCCTTCAACACTAATGTAAAATAATAATGATAATAATAGCCTAATACTAGAAAAACAATATGACAACTCATTAATGATTGTACTAATGAACTAATATCATTCGTCGCTTCAAGTATCCATGAAGACTTTACTGATGAATTTCCCTTGTTAGATTATAATAATAGCAATATTTCGTTTTTGTCATAGATTTTGTTAAAATATTTTTTGAAGCAAACTAGATTCATTTCTACACCATTTGCCATGTAACTCTCTTAATGTATGCCAGATTAAAGTATTTAAAAATTATTTCAAATTTGGTTACTCATTAGTAGACATTATACAGAGAATTTGGCATTGTGCAATCGTGCTCATTTGTGGCGTTAAAAGTCAGGAAGGACACTGTACATTTTTAAAATAGGTTTTAACCTAAAATGACACTCAAAGCCTGCTTATCAAACGTCCTATGTGATGGCCCATATGACATTGTCTTCTCTAACGTGTTTTCAAGGAATAATTTCCTGTCGTACTTTTTACTTATCCTTACATAAACATTCAATATGTGTGTGTGTGCTGTGATTTTGATTTATAATTTGATTTAATGTTGTGTATCCCCATATCTGATTAATGTAGGTGGATAGAAATCGTGCCGTGGGCTCTGAAACGATCCATGAGTCCCGGGCATGCGCATAAAACCTCTTACGAGGAACCTCTTGATATTAATATCAAACCAGACTCACTGTATCACACCACAATGTTGCGCTAAAATACAGAAGCACTTTCCCTTGTGCTTCAACTAGTTTGCTTGATACACTGTGTAAGTAATCCACGGTACTTTTCCTCGATAGAAATTCTAATCTTTGCCTTGGTAGATTGAAGTAGTCTAGTTGTATTTAACTGAAAACGTGTAAGCTGTCGTTTGAGCGAGAATACAACCTGAAACTGAACGATCACTTTTTACGCATTTAGAGACCTTGTACCCTCCTAGTTTCTTGCTACAGTTGTGCATCTCATGACGCTATTTGAGTCCTTATATTATGTGTTCTGGTTTTAATGCAACTCCTTGTGTCATTGCGCGCTGGTGTGTGTCAAGCGGTACACTCGCCAAGTTCTGTGCAACAGAAACTTTCCTCTCACGCGTTAACCCAATAATTCCCAGGCGGAGGAAAGCATCGGGCTCAGCCATCAACGGAGGGCCAGGGTCGGTATAGTGAATCCAGAGAAAAAAATATCAGTGGAGAGAGAGCGAGCTGGAGATTTTGCACTGACATCTTTAGACTGAGTTATTTATGAATATTGTGTTTTGTTGCAATATAGTAGAGTGACAGAAAATTCATAAAATTGCTTCCAGGGAACATGGTTAAGGGTTCATAGGCTATTAAGTGTTCATTTGCAAGTGATGAAAAGTTTTTTTTTTTAATTGCCATAGTTGTTTTAAGTGTCCCATGAGTTACTTTCTGGAGTGGTTGCAATATAGCCAACAATTTTAATTCCACAGTTTAGCATTCTTTGCGCGAAAGCACATTTGTGGGGGAATAGGGTCTACTTCTGAGAACTCCAGTGCATCAAATATATAAAATGCTTCAGGCTGCATTAAGTTTGTCAAAGCAGCGCGCTTAGGCATATTATTTCAGTGAAAGTCTTCTTCCTCACTAAAAGCACTCATTGCTATGAAAGACGATGGTTTGAGAAAAGTCTGCAGTATGTATGTGACCGGTGGGTCAGCTGGAATGTGAACATGATATTTGCTGTCCTTTGAAGGCGAGGTCTTGTTTTGTTGACCTGTGTGGCATTGTTTTGCCCAGGCTGACAACACAGCTCTCCTCTGGGCACCTGCCTTTAATATATACCTAGCTCTCTTGGATTTAGTGTAAGCTTCTTTGGTGTCAGTAAGTCATGCATGCCTAAGCTGTCATGTAGGCCAGTAGTGCTCATATTATCACAGCAACCTGGGAGGCATTTACCTTCGCATGGCAACGGCGCCATGTTTAGGGGGAGAGTTGAAACACTTGGGCGGCTGAAGGAGTTGGGCAGACCCTGCACGTTTGAGTTGGTGTGGTGAATGATCGTGAAATGGTGCAGTGTGTGTGTGTGTGTGTGTGTGTGTGTGTGCGCGCACTTTGTTGAGGCTCGAGATACTGGTGTAAGTTTGACCCAGTGCGGGCAGCAACGGCAGCGCCAGCACTGATCCAATGGTGTGTGTGGTTGATCCTATAGTGTGTGTGTGTGTGTGTGTGTGTGTGTGTGTGTGTGTGGGTGTTTGTGTGTGCGTGTGTGTGTGCATTAGTCGCTGACTGTTACAGTTCGAGATTGTGTTTGTTTATTGGTCTATGCTTTCTTTCAATGTGCCACTTGTTAATACGCATGTGCCCAGCTCCCTCCTTCATCTCACACACACACACACACACACACACACACGAATACTCACACACACACATAGGCAAAAGAACGCACACATACAGGAGAAGCATGTGTACAATCAATCGCCCACATACTCACTCGTCATACACACGAGTGCGCATGAATACACGCACATCCACACATCCATGCACACACACACACGTGCCCGCATACACACAAACACACACACACACACACACACACACACACACACACACACACACTCTCTCTCGCTCTCTCTCTCTCTCTCTCTCTCTCTCTCACACACACACAAACACACACTCACACACACACTCACTCATACACAACCTGTATATCCAGTAAGTATATTTATTTTGGCCATTTTGGCCAAAATGCTGAATGTGTGATGTGCATTGGCAAAGATTTCTCTTCTTTTTGCAGGCTGCTCAACGTGAGGCAGAGGAGATCCAGCACAACATACTAGTGCACTGCATCCATTCATGCACATAAGTCATGCGAGATCAAGTAAGAACTCATATTTCTCTCCCCCCCCCCTTCTCTCTCTCTCTCTCTGTATGTGGTTGCAGTACTTTAACTTTAAGATGACGGATGGATGCCATTTTGACTCCATTGCAAGCTGGCCCAGTGTCCTGTTGAATACTTTCTGTAGCTCCTCGTAGTTTACAGTAGGGTCACATTAGCATTAGCACATAGAGTTCTCCCCTGGATCTTAGAGCGGGCAGATGAACAGTCATATTAATGATTCACTTCTTGGTCATATGGTGCAAGTTTAGCAAAGGCAGCCGTGTTATTCGACCTTGACCACTATTTTGACTTTTGTTGATGTCCGTAGTGCGCTCTGGAAGCCAGATGAAGTGCAGCGTATGTACATATTAGTCTCTCCAGTAACATTCAGTAGTGTTGGAGTCCATGGGCAGGGCCAGCTTCGAGAGCCCTACCTGTAAGAGAACAAGTGTGCGTTGTCTGTTCCTCATCATATTTGAGCATTAGAAGCGAAAGGAGAACTGACCTGTCGCTTGTGTGGAAATGCAACCACAGTATGTGCTGCTGTTAAGAGTTACACAGTGTTACTTGGCAAAGAGCTGTTTCATTCCCTTTGACCTGATATATGTATCCTGCGCTCATAAATGCAATATGTACATATATACATACAGTATATGTGCTGTATATTATGTGGTTCAAAGCGCAATAACAAAACCAGGTGTGTTCAAGACAACACTACGATATTACTTTTTTATTGATATTTTTTGGTAGGTTGAGATAGTGATATTTCCAGTGTGGTGTGTTTCATCTGTTGTGATGTAAAATGTTTTTTCGATGTGAATCTGTTGATTCTTGAAAAAAATGCATGTGTAAACGATAACATAATAATTCATATTTCTGTATTTGTCCATGGCACATGTTGTTCAGTTTGTATGATTTTGAATGTGTATGAGCTATATTAGACCGTTCCCCTCTTTAGTGCACTTTATATGCTATGAGTTTCTAGTCTGTTGTACATTGCTCTGCGTTTAATTAAAATGCGGGATTTTAAGTTTTGTGCTGTTGTTTTTGACACCAAATCACACAAAGCAAATAAAAACCAACTAAAGCAAAAAAAAAAAAGGCTGAGCATTTTTTTTATGAATGAAAAAGACGATAAATTACAAAGACATGTTCTCTTACTGTAAATGAGTGGTGAATTTCTAACCCAAATGTATTTGTACATTTGTATTGCGCATGTATCATACCTCTATACAAATATACTGTCTGACAAAAATATAATAATTTTCACATTTATTAACTTAATCAACAGCAGTCTGTTTATTACACTCCTTTGACACTCCCATGCCAACCCCTCCCTTAAAGTAAAACAGACAGTTTCAATTCATAGGAAATTCTATTAGGCATACAACACCTGAGAAGCACATTTTACCTTTGGAATGAAACTGGCCTTTTGTCCTTCATCAGCCCACGTGTGCAGGTGAACAGATATGGGAGAATCCGCACAATGCTGCTTGTGTGGGCGGCTTATGTATGTTTGCCCTTCAAAAATTAAATAAATAAAAACAACAAATAAAAAAGATAATCAGTGATACATTATGTTTGTTACTTTACACTAGGCCATATGAATAAACTCATGGAATATTGATTTTTTTTTCTACTGCACAAAAAATGATAGTCTTAGGTGTTGTGGTCAGTGGCACTGTGAAAAATACACAATGATACCATAATACACCCTCACCCATCTGGAATCAGGAACCAACCAGAGTCTAAGAACTATTTCCAGGTTCATTTTTCATCCCAGATTTAAAGATGAATAGACTAATCATATATTTAACGGAGGGCTCTCACTGAATGATAACATTCTCTTTTAGAAAAGGCTACTGGGTGAAATTATTAAATAGGGCGTTTAAGTTTTTAGCAGGGTCCTCATTGGGAACAATAACATCTCCAAAGTGCATACCCTGGCAACCTGAGCAATTTTCTGCATCGATGATTCTCAGCGTTCGCTGATAAAGCAGTGGAAGTCTGTTTAATATATATTGTCTTTTTGATTGGCCTGTCATGTCGTACCTGACGTTTAAAAGACATAAATTTAATGATAGGCTACATCACTTTTTCTTGAGGAAACCATCATCTGTTTTGTGTGGAGGAATAATACCGTAAAAAATGACCTTGAATGACCACAGAAGTGGTTGTAATTTCTGTTTATTCCAACCTTCCAGTGGACTGCATCTGCCAACAGTTGGTGAAGTCGGCACGGTGTAGGATAAAGTGCGCTGGCACTATCTAACAGGGGGCTACCCCAAATGCCAAAAATGACAGAAAATCGCTGTCGAGTTGAAAGCAAAAGCATTTACTGATGTTTAATTAAATAAGACACGGGCACAGACACAGGCTTTAGAGTTCCCTATTAACCTACAACTTTAGCCTACATATCTGCAAATTAAGAAATACGATAAATGTTTAGGCTACCTATGTTCTGTTCTCGAAAGATTACGCAGTGGTATTTTGCAAGAGTAGCTAAAAAAACGGAGCAGCATTTGATTAAATTCTTTTAATTGTCACCAACAGGTGACGTTCCCAGGACAGTGTCTCCAAAGTGTTATAACACAGTCATAAATGCTACCGCATAAACTTTGGAATGTTCGATTTTAAGATATTTGCTAGTTGTAATGAGACTCCTTTAAGTCAAAGGCAGACCAGTGTTTGGTAGTACATACGCGGCACATATCAAAGCGTTTTCTCTGCGATATTTGAAAACGGAGTCCTGCGGTGAACGCCTGCGTGTCCCTTTTAAAACAAACCCAGTCGCTGTCAATCATAGCGCATTCCAACCAATCCCAAAGCGCCCGTTTTTAAAAGCAGCTTTGCCTGCTGTGCTTTTATATTGCAGCATGGCCTGCTTCGAAGCATTTTTACTACCACGGTTATTGCCACAAATCAAGAGGGCAAAGTGAACGGCATGGGACTCACACCAACTTTAACGAGCTTGTGTCTGATTCCTGCGCCTGCGATGTTCACGGCCAAGAATTTTACATGCAGATGATGATATTCAGCAGGGGAAATGGGGACAAGGTTTCTAGGTAAATCCTGAACTTAAAGGTTGGTTGATTTTGCAAACTCACAGCCAAACTCACAACAAAACATGACAAGCCTGTCGAGGTTTAGTGGCTGCCCTCTTTCTTGCGTCAACCCCGGGGAGAGCAATACTGAACCCAGCGTGGTGCTGCCACCTTTGGCAGGGGAGCACATGGGGCACCCCACCGGCGGTTCCTTAAAACTCTGCCCCTCGCACAATCTGCGAGACTACCCTGAGACGAGGGCCCGTGCATATGTTGACCATTCGGTTCCCCATCTTTCAGACACGGGATACAACAGCCACCGGTTAGAACCCAGTCCTAGGGGCATTATTATTGGGACAAATCTGTCAGGACCAAGCATGCCACCAGTCACAGATCAACTGGCATCAAGATCTAACCAGCATGGTACGACTGGAAGGTACCGTGACCTTCCCAGCTATAGGGATGGCAGAAGCCACGCTTTTTTCACCGCATACCACGAGCAGGCCAACGGCTCCTCTGACACTGCTCGTGATTTTAGCAGCCAAGTAATGCTGGGACTTTCCGGCGATATTCTCTCGAGGGTTCACCCTTACGGCCAAACGATCAGCGGCCCGAGGGGCAACGGCCAACAACTTGTCACCCAATTTCTGGGACTCTACAAGCCGCTGAACATGGCTGTGCAGCGAGGGGGAGGCGACGCCTTCCTCAGGTGCTCCCGGCAAAATCCCAACAACGAGCTGGTGTGCAAATGGAGTGACGGCCAATTGGGGGCCGGGAAACAGCCCTGTGCCAGGACATTTGGGACCATGTATGAACTTGTCACCCATGTCACGGTGGAGCATGTTGGCGGACCAGAACAGACCGAATACGTTTGTCACTGGGAAAACTGTCCACGGGACAGTAAGCCCTTTAAAGCCAAATACAAGCTGGTGAACCATGTAAGAGTCCACACTGGGGAAAAGCCCTTCCCCTGCCCCTTCCACGGATGTGAAAAAGTTTTCGCAAGATCAGAAAATCTGAAGATTCACAAGAGAACACATACAGGTTGGTGCCAAAGTAATATTACCAGTCGAAGACTTAATAATGGGTTAGCAATAAAATGAAAGTTACCATGTTTACAATTAGTAATTTACTATGTAGCCTACAAACAGGCAAATAATTGGTCAGTCCTTTTAGCTTTACCTTTTACCATTCTTTAATTAGGGTAGGCTATTACCTGTAATATTTCTGATGGATGATACGTGGAATTAGTATTACTTGTTAAATCACTAAATATCTGAAAATAGATATAACTTTAACCCAACATATGTTGTCGTCTTCATTCTTAGTCTGTTGAAATAGTTGGCTGCATTTAGCCTATGCAAGGAGGTTAATTTATTTTGTCAGTTTCAGGAGACATAAAATAATATCTTGCTAATATATTGCTCATTACAAACCTGCAAATTTGGTATGCAATATGAATTATTAAGACTTCCCCCCACATTCATTTAATGTAAAACTTACCCAAATTTCCTCGCAATATCTGGCTTATACGTTATGAATTATTGGAATGCTCATGTATCTTTGATAGCATTATCTATAATTATTAATTGCAGGGGTGGCTTGTGAGAATTGTTGAAGCTACAGTGTTCAACATGTTGGCTGAAGCTAGTAGTTGTGCTAGAAAGGACAGCAGCTGATGAGCACAGAGAAAACTAAGCATCTCTTTGGGCCAGTTGTTTGGGTGCCTCTCATTCTCATTCATGTTGAGAAATAAATAAATAAGTGCCGGGACACCGGAGAGTTGTGACGTAGTCTTTACGCGGCGCGCAGTTGCAACCTCAGTAGGAAGGATTATTACTCTGCGCTCGCGCAGGACCCATGCTGCAAACTCAGCAGCCAGATAAGACACGCTACGAAGTGCACACGTCATACTTTCTCCTGTAAAATATGCGAGTAATGAAAATGTATTTCCATAATTGTGAAAATGTTAATATTCGTTTAATATGTAGCAACGCTATTTTATTTGAATAGGCTATACTGAGTTAAAACATTAGGCTAAGCGCGATTCCTGCGAATAATCTACCAAAATAACGAACTATCAAGAAAAATCAACTTGTAGGAGCAATCAAATTCCTGTTCAAACTGTAAGAACTCAGCCCCACATCAGAAACGGTGACAAATTAATTAACTCGATATTCACAGGTATAGGCAAGCCTGTGGAAAACGCAAGCATCCGGTTTTAATTGAAATTTCATGCTGTCAGAGATTCTAAATAAATAATTTGTCATCATGCTATTTATCAGTGAAGTAATGTTTGCTGAAGTAAGATATTTATTTAGCCAAACCTTTACGTTTTGATAGTGGTGCGGTTTCTGTGAAATTTGACTCTACAGTGAAAGTGTCTTGAGTGAATTGAATATTTTCTTTGAGTGATTTAAGCAATATTATCACGTGCAAAAATGTGTCTTGTCATTATACATTTCTTAAATATCGTTGAAAATATATCCGTTTTTGTGAATTTTATCCCAAAATGTGTTTATGAAGCTAGAAAAGATGGGCACGCGTGATAAAAATGGATGGCCTCCATTCTAGAGACTAGAAAATGATTCTAGAAAATGAATCAAATCAGGCTCCAGTCCACGGAATGCATCTGAATTCATTTTAAAAGATAATAAAATGTACATGTCAGATTATAAAACATGATATATTTTATTTCCGCAAGATAAGTCAGTCACTTTGTTCTTTTGGCTAACTAGACATGTCCCTCGTAATAAGCGGCCATTTCTCCCCTTCTGCACGTTTAGGTGAAAAACCGTTTAAATGCGAGTATGAGGGCTGCAATCGGAGATTTGCAAACAGCAGCGACAGGAAGAAGCATTCTCATGTGCACTCCAGCGATAAACCCTACACTTGCAAAGTCAGAGGATGTGAGAAATGTTACACTCATCCCAGCTCTCTACGCAAACATATGAAACTCCATTGCAAGGCCTACATGTCCAAAACCAACGATGGGCGCTTGGAGGATGGGGAACACCTTGTCGAGGCAAGGTCTCCTACATCAGAGCGCCAAGACGTGTCCTCCCCTCCCTCCATGACGCGGGCTCCACCACCTGCCTCCACGCAAGGGTCCCTCTCCCCTGAGATTCGCAACGACACGTCTCTGAGGTCACGTTTCCATCACACGTTTGACAGCAGTTTGGACTACTCGACGCATAGGTCACAGTCCCTCCTGGACCCTTTGTTGATACAACGGAGCAATTACAGGCCCGAGCCTTCACAATACCCGTGTACACAGACGAGCCACAGTTTCTCTCAAGGACACAGGACTTTTGCAAATAGTTCCCCTTTTCAGAAGAGCATTGTTAACGGCTGGTATACCTGTCACAGTGGCGTGGACACTTTCTCGTTAAAACAGTGTAACGAGGATATGTCATCAGCCTAATTCAGATATTAGCTAGCCTTCTAGTCTTGGAGCTACTCCTCGACCAGGGAGCCTGCTTAAGCTATATGTATCGCAAATATGAAATTGTTTCCCAATTTCGTGACAAATATTTATGACCTAGTGAAAGTTGTGGATGTAAGCTTTAAATGTTGTAAATGGCGCTATTTCAAGTGTTGTGGTGTGCACAGTTTGCATAGATATGCAATGAATGTCCCGTCCAGTGATTCAAAAAGAAAACACACAAGTAACCAGTTTGAGGTGTAAATTTGTATCATTATACAAACAGTGTAGTCTGTTGCAAATATGACCCATGTTTATGATCTGCCCAAGATCCTTATAGACGTAAGACTAAAGTAGAATACGTTCTATTACCTAGTGGTTAAAGTTCTTGGATAAAAGAAAGCATACAATTATTGTTCTATGATATGTGATGTTGAAAAGTCAAGAGTTGTTTCGAAAGCTGTGAACATTTTTTCTTCCTGTCATGTTCAATTTTGACGCCTATCACACTGTAAAAAGATGTTATTTATGTCTAATTCTTGTTGAAATCGTAATTCAAAGGTAACCTATTTAGGATATCGTGCATTAATTTATTATTTTTAAAAAAATCACATTAAACATCACATAAAAGTAGTGTGAATCACGGGACCCGGTGAGGCCTTGCTATTTTCCACCCAACGTAGGGTGGGGCGGGCATGCCTTCTGATGCCTTTTCCCAAGATGCCCCTAGTCTTTTTTTCTTGCTTTTAATAGTCTATACATGGGTAGGCTATTTTATATATCTCTGCAGCTCTTTCTGGATCGACTGAGAAGCCAATCTACAGTCTACTTGATAAGAATTAAAATGTTTAATTAAAATTCTACTGTATATACTGTAACATTAATTATGCATTCAATATTTCATTAAAGTGTCTCCATTCTCTTTGATCAGGCCGTGTGTGATTAAACCCAATGCATTCTCAAAGAAAACGTGCGGTAGTAGTAACCTAGCATAGTGACGACGCCCAGAGTAGGAACCCTGTTTGTTTCAGCTATATGGCAGTATATTTGGCGCTTTTATTACATCTTGGGGGGGGGGGGGGGGG
>JASCQX010000093.1:3221521-3240528 GCA_030264415.1 Sardinella fimbriata
AGGAGTGTTTCCTGGCAACCGAAATAGCTTGTGCCATACAGGCCTAGTGAGGCTACATGGCCACCAAGTTTCACATCGCCCTTTGCTTCAGTCTCCCAATACTGGTCCAGCAAAACTTGAATGATAAAACAGATGCCCTACACCACAGATGGGGCTCATTTGATCCAGCGTATGAACACTTATGAACTACCAAAATTTTGCCAACCTACTGTAGGCACTACAGTTCTTGAGTTCTTCTGTGAAAACTGTGTCTGACCAAGCTGTCTTCCAGGGGC
Organism: Sardinella fimbriata; assembly: GCA_030264415.1. NCBI lineage: Eukaryota > Metazoa > Chordata > Actinopteri > Clupeiformes > Clupeidae > Sardinella > Sardinella fimbriata. The sequence continues at coordinate 3,221,797 of JASCQX010000093.1, forward strand.
CCCTTAAGTGGCCTCCCGAGACCAAAAGTTACTAGGCAGTAAAACTGAAGTGGATCTGCATGCCCACCAAATTTCACATAGCCTGGTGTTTTAGTGTCCCGGGAACCGGTGACCAAAAATGACTGAGAAAAAAAAAAGAAAGAAAGAAAAATCACCTAAAAAATAACTTGAAGGAAGAAATAAAAAACTTGTGCCACACCTGTATACCTACTACAGTCATAATGATGAAGTGTGGCTAAGGTAGGTCTACCTTGATACCTCAAGTCTGAATATTTAAGAATATAGAATATAGGGTGTTATTAAATTCCTGATGTAATGGTTAAGTGTTAAAGGATAAGTTCGGTGTGAATCAATCCATAGCCCTGTTGTTAGAGGTCACTGAATGCTGTCTGTAGCAAAAAGAAGGGGGGAAAAAATGATGCAACATAGGCTGAGTTTTAAACCAACAACTACTGTTAACTGAATGGGGCATAGCGAAATGAACCTGAAAGTAAGACACTATGTCCCATTTACTTAATGTTAGTTGCCCGGTTCATTATTCGGCCTATATGTTGCATCACATTTTTTTTGTTCATTTTCCTATGGACAGCATTCAGTGACCTTCAACAACAGGGCTATGGATTGATTCACACCAAATTTCTCCTTTAAGTGTCTCAATAGTTTTTGAAGTGTTGTTCATATTCATTATGGGAGGAAAAAAATCCAAACACATTTACATCATTTAGCAGAGACAGCTAGGTTTATGTTAGAAATCTAGCCAAAATATGTTGCATTTCATTTCTTAGCAAGTCAAGTAGAAACATGATAGTGTGTGTCATTACCCCTGGATCTGTCAAAGTTATCTTTCTCATTGTAAACACTAACAGAGTGCAACATTTTATGCAAATGAAGTGTCACCTGGCTCCAGTTTGTATTTAGCAGTAGGCCTATGTCTTCAGCACTGCATATTCTATGTGTAGCCTACTTAAGCTGCATTTTCAGGTGCCTGTACTTTAATTGAATATTTACTTTAATCCAATTACATTTCAACAAAAAATCCTGTACTTTCTACTCCTTGTATTTTCATTAGGCTGGTTACTTTTGTTGTAATGCATTTGAGGGAGGTTTTCAATATTTTATATTCATGGAAATATGGTGTGCCTGTCCATCATGGGTGGGAAAGTAATTGTGGGGCCTCTTGGTGTCTGAAAAAAAGTGTTAGACCTACAAATCCAATACTTAACCATACAAAAAATAAATGTCCTTGTCTCACATTCACTATTTTGCCAGTGATCCTCTCTCACTGTTTCTCATTTCATCCAATAGTGAAGCTGTTCTGAATTTCAGGACAGTGAAATAATTGCTAGGATTGCAACAATGTAAATTTATAATATCATTGAAGGCTACAGTCTGCTTAGAGCAATGATCAGAGTAGTTTACAGGGTAGAGTACTTTTACTTTTATAGTTTTAGTAGGCTACATATACTTTAAGTAATTTTGAAAACTTTTTTACTGTACGGAAGTCTTATGTAAAGTAAAACTCTGGTAAGACTCTTAGCTTACATCGGTGTTTTTCAACCTTGGGGTCGGGTCCCCTAAAATAAATAAAATAACTCGTCACACCACATACAATTATAAACAACTATTCTTTCATGTTCATGAACAAAAAACCAAAATGGAAATATTTCTTCGCCCGGCTGGCACCGTTAAGACAGAGAGCAATAGAAACAGACACTAAAGACAGAGGAAATGTGATGAAAATGTCCTTCAACATGGCTAGCCTCATTGAACGCAACAAAGAAAAGCGAAATGTCTGTTTTGTGGTAATACTGTTTGCTGAGAGTGTGAAACCCAACAAAAACAAATGTCTATGGAGTCAGAAGAAATTTGTGATGTCAAAATGGGCTCACAGGCCAAAAAAGGTTGGGAACCACTGGCCTACATACTTGAGTATGGAAGGTGTGTACTTTTGCCATCTCTGCCCAGAACAGACTTGCATATAATTGTCCAGGACAGGCATTCACATGCAGCCAGGAAAACATGCAGGAGGCGCTTATCACATACAGCACTGTTACAAAGATGGGTTTGCAATACAGACAGACACACCCTTAAACACAACACTGAATGCTCATTTTACTAGCCTACCACTTTCTAAAATAACATATCATATATATATCAAAATACATTTGTAATTAGAGAACAAACATTGTACATTTTATGCAAAAAAATCACTGCTATCCAAGCCATGCGGTATGGGGGTGGCTGCACCTTGTGGAGCTGCTTTGCTGACCAAATAGATGGCTTAGGCGCAAATGGGTCTTCCAAATGGACACTGACCTCAGTGTAAACTTCTGCTTGACTGTATAATACAAACCCAACTCCAAAATAGTTGGGACGCTATGGAAATTGTAAATAAAAAAAATAAATGCTATAATTCTCAAATCATACAAGCAATATACATGGTGGACAATAGCCCAAAATCAACATATCAGTTGAAAACTAGAAAATTGTATTGTTAAATGGGGTATGTCAATAAAAATGATGTCAATAAACCCCCATCATAGATGCAGTCTTCTCAACTGACCACTAAAACAAGTAGGATGATCTCTGTAGTGCAGAGGGTGCAAGAGGGTGACATTTTTCACTTCTCTAATCAGAGGACAGTTTCCCATGTCTTCTCGGTCCATCTAAAATGGGATCAGGCCCATGTAAGACCGTTTAGCATGGGCATTTCATGATCTCATAAACACATACAATGATGTTGATGACAGAAATAAGTCTTACAAACATGCAATCATGGTAATTCAATATTTTTAAGTAATAAATGAGTAATAAACTCCTTAATTCTGACGCAGCCTCTCTTTTCTGTATACATTCATGTTGGCAGTCAATGTGATTCGTTTTGAAATGTTCCTCCTTGTGTTGTTTTAGCATTATTTAACTTTTACAGCATATTATTGACCCTGCCCCAACTTTTTTGAGACATGTTGCAAGTATCAAATTGTAGATGAGTATTTATTTCCCCCAAAACAATAATTTTGCCCGGTTTTAACAGTTGATATTGTCTTTTCACTATTCTCTATAAAATTGGCTTCCAGGTTTTGAAAATGATAGTATATTGTTTTTATTCACATTTTAAAAACGTCCCAACGTTTTTGGAATTGGGTTTGTATTATATGTATAGCCGAATAATCTGAAATTCATACATCAGTACATGAATTACATTACACATAAAGTGCGATATTTCAAGGAATTATTTGTTTTAATTTTAATAGCTGCGGCTTACAGCTAATGAAATCCCCAAATTCAGTGTCCCCAGAAGTATGTTCATGTACTGTTATGCTCTGAATCCTTTGGGCCTGGTGCCATGGCATGGCCTTAACTTTAGATTAGGGGTAAAAGGGCTACAAGCGAGAAGGCTTGACACAGCATGACACCTCCATCATAGTATCATCAGGGTTCCTACACACTGGATCCACACATAGGCCTACACTGAGCATTAAGAAAAAGACTCTTTAAGAAATGTTTATAAACAGAGCACCTTACCGCTTCTCATCTCATCAAAGTGAAAGTCCAGGTATTGGACTTCATTCTTCATTCCTCATTCTTCATTCTTCATTTCAAGGGCCTATATTGCTGAACAAGCAATCAAGCATGACCTCAGAATTGAAAGCTCAAAGAATTTCTTCTGATCACATCCATTTATATCATAGCATTCCTACAAGATGGGTTTGGTTAATACACAGGAGTGGTTTAAACATGTTTTTGTTTCAAAAATTTGCCTGCAACACTGTCATACACAACAGACAGCACGCCTTGCATTTGTTTTATTGCACACACCAATTCGTCTACAGAACACTGATGTCTTAATTCATACAGTATAGCCTACATATAGCAGAGACAGGCTGCATATATCCATAATGTACATTTAGCTTTATATTTAATATAGTTTAGGTGGTAGAATTAGCTCTCTCTCGCAGTATTCAAAAACAACAATGTAATGTGCACTGTAATGTTGTAATCACAATAATAATGAATAGACTTTAAGTAACAGTCTGCTCTTATGGCCAATGATAAGTGCTTGGATTCTGGTTGCAGTTGTTTTCAAAATGTCTTAAGTTGAGTCACTTTTGATGTCTGCAGAAATGCATGAAGTGTCCACTTCAAATCAACCAATACATTATGAGGTTGAAGTCTGAGGACTGAAATGGCTGTTAGAACATTCTATCTGGCTCTGCATGATTTTAACATTCTGTGTTATTCAAGAACCTTCAATTTGATGGATATTTTGCAACACTCACCTTTGACAAAGTGTCCGCCACAGGTAGCGTCTTAACTCCCTCCCTTGCATCATGGACCCCTCACCAAATCCAGAGATTTTTAGGCAGCAAATTCTTGTCCTGGAATGCAGTGTTTTTAATCCATGCAAAAACCAGTGGAGGGTTGATGCAGAAAATGCTTGATGTAGGCCTATACAGTACAAAGGCTCAACCTAACAAGCCAGAATGGTTCCAAAATAAGTGGAATAATGTGTTGTGGACAGATGTCACAAAAAGTGAGCTTTGCGTGGCGGAGTATTCTAGGGGCTATTTCAAGTAGATGGTTAAAGGAGAAGTTTGGTGTGAATCAATCCATAGCCTTGTTGTTCAAGGTCACTGAATGCTGTTTATAGGAAAAAGAACGAAAAAAGCGATACAACATAGGCCGAATAATGAACCGGGCAACTAACACTAAGTAAATGGGGCATAGTGACTTACTTACAGTTTAATTTCACTGTGCCCCATCCAGTGAACAATAGTTATTGGTTTATAACTCAGCCTATGTTGCATAATTTTTTTTACAGACAGCATTCAGTGACCAACAACAGTGCTATGGATTGATTCACACCAAACTTCTCCTTTAAGTGACAAATCTGGGTGGGTTAAGATAGCAGTGGTAAATCCTCTAAGAGAGTTAACCTGTCTGCCATCTAACCTATACTTGGAATTTTATGCAGCAAATTCTTGTCCTGGAATGCTGTGTTTTTAATCCATGCAAAAAGCAGTGGAGGGTTGATGCAGAAAATGCTTGATGTAGGCCTATACAGTACAGCTATACAGTTAACTTTGGTGGAGGGACCATCATGACATGTACTTTTTCAGCCAAAGTACTATGTTGGAGAAGCAATAAAGAAAATAGGCTACTTATGATTAAATAGCCTACGCAGACACACAAGGGTGCCCAAACTTCAGTAGTAGTGGGAGCAGTACTGTACAGTAGCTGGTGGCTCGTGCCACTCACCAACTGTCCTGTGACCTGTCCCATGGCACTCATCAACTGTCTTGTGCCACCTGCCTTTTGTCCTGTGCACTGTCCTGCACCACTGGCTTACTGTCCTATGCACTGTCCTGCACCACTGGCCTACTGTCCTGTGTGCTGTCCTGCGCCATTCATATGGTCTTGTGACTCTTGCCAACTCTCCCATGCCTCTCGCCCACTGTACCATGTGATGTACCTACAGTGAGTGTACCGTACTATTGCTAGTGGCTTGCACCACTCAATCGCCGTCTTATGCACTGTCCCGCATCGCTGTTTCAGTTATACAGTCTTGCGGCAGGACAGTACTCCAGCAACAGTATAGTACAGTTTTTGCTCTGTCCCTTCCAGACTTTTGCATCTGCCTGCTGCTGATTTGATTGACACTGAATTGTGTTTATTGATTGTATAATTCTGTTACACCTTAAATCTTTCCATAACTAATTAAATAGCTGATTTAAAGTTCAAAGCAGTTCCAAAAACAAGTTCAGTTACCTACAACTCAGTTTGCCTACTTATGCTTACCATGACCTGGATGAATGAGAATCTTCAGACAGGCACTTCGAAAGTTTAGTGAATTAACTTTGAGAAAACAACAGGTTGCGAAACTATTCTATATCGTCATTTCACCACCAGGTGGCGTTCTAAGCTCTAATATACGGCCATAGACAGTATACGGCTCTGATTTTAGTCCCTACCTTCATCAGGACATTATGGGCGTCTGTTCCATAGACGGTTAACAAAATCTTGAAACGAGCGAATAGGCTACTGTCCCACTCCCATATCGATACATGCGAGGCTTATGAAGGTTTGGTATGGTGTGGTTTTCAGATGAGCAATGCTGAAGAGGCTACAATAAGGTTTTCCTTTCAGTCATTAGGCCCTTAAATCCTACTGAACTTCCACAAATAGGAAGTAGACAGATGTTTATAGTTGTATTGTGAAATACGGTTAAAACGGGCTTGAATGGACCAGTTTGAGGTTACATAATTACATACGTAGGCTACAGTCTGAAAAAGAAACCATTACCGGTGGTTAAGGAAGTTGATTTCCAAGACCTACTGTTTTGACTTTGACGCATTTGCACTGATGATTTTGATTTATCGTCACTGATACTGATATTCTGATAACAATCATAATCAATCACTATCCTAAATAAAGTTATATCCGTTTGAAAGTTTGCCGCACATCCCCGCAACTTCCAATCGTGTTCATCACGCGGTCGGCGCATAATGTCGCCTGGTCTACTCTCAAGCATCACGCTGATAAACATTGAATCGAATCTTGAATGAAACTTAGGAGAGGGGTTTAATTTTTATGGCAGCAAATATTGCGAGTGTGTCTTTAACTGGACCGCTGAGTAATTGGCTCAAGTCATGTGTGAGGATTTGTTCTTTGCTATCTGCTAGTCTCCTGCTGAGCTCATGTCTTACACGCCACCTGTAGTGGACACTACAAGGACATGCGATTCACAGGACTACCCTTTTCCTTTACCCTATTTGACATTTTGTCGGCAATAAGTTAAAAATGTTGTTGTCATATTCATCCTAGTGTTCCATTTTTTTTAAACGAGTAGCCTAGCCTAAAAATTGAAAATTCTGGATTGGTCCAAGTCAGCTGGTGACCTCCAACTCTTTTTGTCAAGAGAGAAAATGCCAGAGAGCAAACTTCCGATGTAGATCAAGTGGACAGTGATCCTAATCGAGTCACTAAGCCGAATCTTAATTTAGTGGGCATAAGTGTTAGTCTTCGATCTCATGTCTTCCTTGACCAGACATACAATAATCCACGTCGTTTGACTAAGCTTTCACTTTGCAATGGCACAGGTGTAATCTGAATTTAATGAACTGGCCATTCCTCAAAATAAACTCCTCAGTTAGTGAGCAGGCGATGCCAAATATCCTTGGAGTGGGCATGAGTGAACATGAGAGATAACTCGAGACCTAGGCCCACAGTTGAAATTGGCATGACGGTAGACAAGGTGATACAAAGGCTCGAATTTCAGTCCAAGCTTGCGTTTAAGTTGGGTAGTAGGTTTCCCAATGGGTCCCAATGCTGTGGTCACTCCCCCACCCCCACCACGCTTTCTGCAAATAGAGTTCAGCCTGTTGCAGCTGCCAGGATCATGTGTCCGTGCTGGCATTTCATTCATCCCTCACCATCAACCCTGTATAGCCACGTGGACAAACACATGTCAACACCTCATATATATAAAAAAAAACTTAAGACGCCAGAAACATCATAACCCAGAAGCATAGACGTCATCGATTGCATTCACCTGATACAAAGGTTACACTACAGCAAAGCTGAAGACAGAAAGAAGCTTGATAGGAGATAAGATGTATATTTAGACGATGCCAGTAATCCACTTCACGCCACAGTTAATCCCAGTCTCTCCAACACATGACGTTACTACTACGACCTGGTGGAAAAAATAATCTGCACCCAGTTGTAAGGAGTCAATTGACAATTGCAAGAGAGGTGGGTCATGAATTTAAGTGAATCATTTTCAAATTAATTTGGATTGGATTATAATGTTCAAATTGTGCAGACTAGGATTACAGCCTGCCTGGGAAGAGCATTCACAGCTGACTTTGGCTTTAGACCAACTACAATTTTGGAGGGCAACCAAGGTTTGGAGTTTCACCTCAGGAAGTGACACCAGCCTGTGGGGTAATGCCACTTGTCAAGCGCTACACTCCTTTTAAAGACCTGCCAAGCCACAAGCCTCATTGAGGTCCACCCAAAACACAAACACAAGGGCCAGACTAATTAAGTAGGTTCAGTAGGTTGTCTTTATTAAAGTGATGACTAAAAACAGACTGGCTGGATGACAAGGTTTCAGTACCCCGTATGGTTGCTTAATCCAGGGAATGACAATGTGATTTGGGGGACCAAACAGAAAGAAAAAGAAAAGGGGCCAAAAATGAAAGAGCAAAACCAATTCCCCCAGTACAACTAGTACTGACATACTAGTTGGTCCCTATAAATAAGGCGGAATTTGACAGTCCTTCCAAATGTACAAGATATGTTACAGAGCAGACACCTCACAACATTAATGGTGGACATAGAAAGGGTTTAGAGGACTTTCTTCAACTCATCATACAAGACCAGTACGAAGGCACCGCCCATGCCTCGCAGAACGTTGGACCAAGCGCCCTTGAAGAAGGCCTTAGAGCCCTCATCGCGTGCAATCTTCCTCCAGCAGTCAAGTGTGCCAGTGTACATGATTTCAGCTGCAAAGCAAATAAAATGGCATGAGCAATCACAGAAGCCATGGCAAACCCAATGCAAAAGTTAACAAACGAAGACTGTCGCGGGAAAAGCTAAGTACCTCCTTTGCGTCCAGACTGCATCATCATACGACGACGAACGGTGTCGAAGGGATAGGATGTAAGACCAGCAACGGCAGTTACAGTCTGAGCAATAGCCCAACTGACCACAATGTGAGTGTTCTTGGGATCAGGCAGCATACCTGCAAAAAGCCAAATGTAGCACTGTAGAAAATGGCAATTAAAAAAAAGCAATAACCTTATATCATGATTTGACAAAAGCCTTACCCTTGGCAGTGTCATAGATGCCAAAGTAGGCAGCTCTGTAGATGATGATGCCCTGGACAGAGACGTTGAAGCCCTGGTACAGACCCCTAAGGCCATCAGACTTGAAAATCTTCACCAAGCAATCGCCCAAGCCATTGAACTCTCTGCCCGCTCCAGCCTTGCCGACATCGGCGGCGAGACGGGTTCTGGCGAAGTCGAGAGGGTAGACGAAGCAGAGGGAAGTGGCACCAGCAGCACCACCGGAGGCCAGGTTACCAGCAAAGTATCTCCAGAACTGAGTGCGCTTGTCGACGCCATCAAGGAAGATCTTCTTGTACTTGTCCTTGAAGGCGAAGTTGAGGGCCTGGGTGGGGAAGTATCTGATGACATTGGCTAGATTACCTCTCCAGAAGGACAAGAAGCCCTGTTCCTTGGGGATACGGACCACACAGTCAATGATGCCCTTGTACTGCTTGTCAGCGGTGATCTGTTTGCTTGCATGTTGCACCTACAAACCAACAAGGAAGGACAAATGTCAGGGAAGACAGAGGAAAAAAAAAAAACAAAAACACATGCAAAGGACATGTCACAATACACAATACCACTTAATTCAGCAGCATTAGTCATCCCCAACTTCTGGTGACAAGTTATGAAGGCCCACTAGGTTTCACGGGTTAAGCTTTAGCCATCTGACCAAGCTAGCTGAAGTTTCTGAAGTTCACCTGTAATCTTAAAATCCGAGGTCAAACCGCTGCGAGAACACAAGGGCGTCCTGCTGTATTACGGTCATAATTCAGACGAACACAGGTCGGAATAAAGGGCCATGGTCCACTTCAACAAGTATTAACTTTCTATAAGGCAATGTTAGCTTGTCAAAGCACTGAGGCAAGTATGCCTTTGTCCTGCTCGGCTTACCCACACTAGCCAACTTCAAGCTAACATTAGCAGCATTCTTCTCCGAACACAATGATCAGATTACATATCCCTGATAAACGATAAAGGAGGATTCTTTCGCGCATTAGAACATGTTAAAAAGATTCAGCTGCCCATGTTTTATTGCCCAACTTTGGATGGCTGAAAATTTACATTAGTTTCTCACATACCTTTCGCCGAGAACAATTAGTTCCATGACAAGCGCTAGCTAATCGGCTAGGGTTAGCTCTCTAGGCCTCAGCACACTGAGGCCTCCCCTTCCCACGACCTTGGCCATTTGTTCGCTAGCTCGTTTGACTTCCGATGCTGTTAACGTTTTGTAAAACTACGACAGAAGAAAACGAGTTAAATGTGATGCTTTTCCAGGAGCAACCTTCATTCATTACACAGTACAAGTTCCAGTAGATTTGTACTAGATCAAGGCTAAAACCCATTTAACTGAAAACTTCCCTAACTTGCCAAACGTAACAAGAATGGCTACAACTTCGATTACAGTTAAGCGTCTGTTGCTAGACAAACTGACCTTAACATGCTAATGTTGCCAAACCCAAAATAAACCAGCGCTACGCATCCACTTGATAATATCAAATCCATTTCTATATAGATAAACGTAAGGCTTATCAAAACCTGTCAGTAACTCAAGTAACTCAGCAAGTCATATGTTGCTTGACAAAAGTTAACTTTACGTTATCCTAAATGCAAACCAATCCCTCCCACTAAACAGCAAACTGTTAAAATTAATTTGAGATCAACTTTTACCAACGTTACGTAATTAAAATGTACATGATCTTCAAAAGAGAATCTGGGAATGTGAGAAAAATATATGTATATTTATCCCTTGATACTCTTGTTTGTAGTCAACTACCACTCCATGGTAAGCTAGTTTGTCATTCATTAGTTAGCAACCGCTAGTTACGTAATGGTGGACTTTGGTAGCTGGAACGCTAACGTTAGCCATGATGGCTAACCTAGCAAAGACCGGGATACGACATGCCTCAAAGTCATCACCTCTATCCGCTTGAAAGACGAACGGCGCGATAACGTTACGCCAAAGTCATTTGAATGCCACAGGGTAATTCTACTAACCAAATTACAATGTGCATGGCCTCAAATTTGTCAACAGATCAGCACATGGAACAATAGATTCGCATTTGAATCAATACATTCATTAGCTCCCCTTGGTAACGCTAGGTAAGATGGCTAGCTAGCAACCTAAAGATTCTCAAGTTAGCAACTTACCTGAAGGAGCAGCTTCACTCTCTCAATGGGGGCAACAGCTGTTTTGGAGACGGCAGCAGCAATGCCACCAGCCAAGAAGTCCTTGAGGAAGGAGACGACGTAGGTGTCACCGCTCATTTTCGTGTGATTTCAGATCAAGGTCGGAACAGGGCAACTATCCTCCGCCTCGGCACTGGGCTGGTCTGCCGGCTCAGTCGAAATGGCCGATGAACAAGTTTCTGTACTGATTTAAAAAGTGCTGAGTTCGCGAGACAAAACGCGATTTTACGTTCGGGATTCTATTGGTCGATCCTCTGAAATGGGTGGAGAATAATAGAGGGGAAAATTCTTGAGAGATTTTCACAACTTTATAGTGGGACATCTCAGTCAAACTTTGCACAGTTGTCATCATTTAATTGTTTCACAAATTACTGAGGGAAGGCAAATTGCTGTCAAACAAATAATGCAAATAATGCCTCTTTTTAAACAAATAAGTTATGGGAATCATTTGATGTGCTTTTAATAACAAATAGAACATACTGTCTTACCATTACTGAAATTCTGTAAAACTTCAGAGGGGCAAATGATTTCAGTTTTTGTGCAGTTAGTTCATTCATTGTTATTCTTTTAAGATCAGTGGTTATATTCAACAAGGGCAAGGAACCTGTCATATAGGAAGCCATAGAGACCAGGAAGGTCACATCAAGTGTCCTTGACTTGACACTGCATTGAGTTTGTTACAAGATAATCAAGTGGATTGATTTCCTTGAGAGATATGTATGCAATCTATTGACATGTAGGAATGCTAAGTTTCACAAAGGACTAAATATAGCAATCTAATCAATCAAATGATAACAGAAATGTAAAGGAATATCACTACTTTTCACCAGTGTGGTATAATTTGTGAACGTATATAAAAAGGGTTTTATTTTCACTTCAACAAAAGAAGACAAAGAGCAGCAGCTTTGAAACCTGTTTTAATATGTACATTCAACTCTTGCAATATTGCATTCAGGGCATTTTGTCTAGATACATTATTATGTTGGTCAATGATTGTCATTGTTAGGCATTATGATCTTTTTTTTTTTTTTTTTTACATTCTAAACACAAATACTATCAGTTTCATAATGGACATTGGCATAGTGGTACAATGTCATGACTGGAAATTCTTTTGGTTTTGTGGTGGGATCTGATGACTTTAACGTTAGCCCAAAGATTTACATCAGATCAGTTGTGTCTAACAGACTGTAATGATTACAGCATCTGCTGTCTCGGCAGCCTGTCTACCGATGCATTAACAAAATACAGGTAAAAATACGATGTGCAAAAGACACAAAGGAATACATAATGGCAAGGCACTGTTGGAAGTCCAAAACATTGCAGATATTCAAGAGTTACACTGACCAAAGTCAAAATAGATCCATCCAAAATAGTTGAGTCAATTTTGGATTGATCCATTGTAGCTTGACTATTCTGATACTTTCTTGTATGTGATAACAATAAATACATTGAGGTATTAATAAATTATTTCAGTCTCCAGTATGTGCAAATATGTGACTGTCTGCATTTCAGACATTTGAAAGCAGTACATACAATAACATTAATTACAGTCTGTGGCATCAAGACATATTGCTGGTGATACACCAAAAAACATTAGCTGTGCTAGGCAGTATAACCGACCTAACATCAACATGATTTAAAATATCACAATTCCAGAAAAAAATCTGCATTTTAAAATTCAGGACATGAAGTCAATGGATGATAGACTGAGCAGCAGACTTGTCCTTCAAGTTCCAGGTTCCCCTCACCAACGGTTCCCCATGGAAGAATTCTGGAACCTCCTGTTTCTGAGGTAGCGTTTGACCTCCTGCAGCTCGTAAGGGCCCAAACTCTGGTCCACACCCGGTTTCAGCTTGTAACTCAGAGGAGACACAATGTAACCGTTGCGGTATAGGCAAACCTGTTTGCACATCTCAAAGCAGGTAAAAAGCAGTCCAAAATATGGCACAATCTGTGAAGGAAAAACAAAATACTCGTTATGACCTACTAGGCCTTCACATACAGTACAAAAACCTTTCCTGCCAGTCATCTAAAGTGCACTTACAGAAATGGATAGCAACTCATTTGGGGCTAACTTAACATAAAACAATTCATCTGCCAAGCCATCCATTTTAGATCAGTGATTAAATGACATTGATTTATTTTTCCTTTATTTAACTGACACATACTCTATATTTGAGAGTTTTAAAATGACCACAAGTCCTTGATATATCTCAGAACAATCCAATGACATAGTTATAAGGGCCTGCAGAGGTCCTACCTTCACCATGTTGGCTGTCAGGCCACTCCACAAGGTTAAAATGCCCTTGGTCTTGATGACCTGCCTGAAACAATCCAACATCCCATTGAAGTGGACATCAACGCCCCCATAATGTGGCAGGTGAGAACTCTGAGCCTAAAAATACACATTTTGAGACATAATCAGTTAAGGGAAGTTTGTTTAAAAAGTGTGCAATGGATGAAAACCAATGAAAATTCAACATCCTAGCCACACCCCTGGGTGTATTGTCCCAATGTTCTGGTGCAACTGAGATGGGAGATGGCTGTGTGACTCAGAAGATAAATATGCTCTGGATTCTCTTGTAGGAAGTTAAGTCGGCATCGGCACAAACTGACTGCAATGCACTGACTCATACTTAACCAATTACAGACAACTCTGATCACATGAGTCATGTGTAGAGCTGTGTGACTTCCTTCTTCGATTCACTTCTCTTTGCAATAATTGCTTGAGAGCAAAAGGTGGAAAAGTCTCCTGATGTTAAGCTTTACCCTCTACTCTGTGCCCTCTGCCGTTTCAATACATTCAGAAGCGTGACAGGAAACTTTGTCTCTGACCATCCCCCACCCCCAACACGAACCAAGTCACGAGGCTTTCCAGGCTCTTAAAGGGAGAGACTGGTGATAAAAAAAACTACGGAGCAGCTTTTGTTTTAGAATAGATGAGATCTGTTCCCTTGCCTAGGGCTTCCTTAAAATCTCTCTCTCGCTCTCTCTCTGCTGTCTGCAGGGTGGTGGCTGGTTTCTATTGTCATGTTCACCCTAAAGTAGCTGCATGATTTGCACCTGAGTAGGCTCTGGATCTGATTAACTTGCCAGAATTATTGCACAACTCTGCTACTTCATTCAAAGTTATTTTGCATGCTTAAAGACTGTTTTGCTAAAAACTTGGTACATAAAGATAGAAACTTTGACCATACAATAGGAGATTGCTGTGGGGGGGGGGGGGCATTGTCAATTTGCTGTGTGTGATATTTGGCAGCCTATCTATAGCCAGGCAGGTCCTGAACAGTGTCTACATTCTCAGCTGCCATATCACCTTGTGGGCCCTAATAATAGACCATGTCCTCTACCTCATTGTCCACCGCTAATGTGTTCAAAAAGACACCCCTCCTCTGGTAAAGCAAACAAACATTATTCACTTTTCTCTGCTTGATGGGATTTGGTTGCCCTCAAAAAATGAGGGTCTAACCAAGGGAATGGTTTTGATTAAAGCATACCCAGTAATAACACAACTGCTTGTTGCTTACTCGGGTTATTGTTGTTCAGGAGATGATGACTGGTGCCACCTCATGGAGAGAATGAGCACTGCACCACTGGTAAAACTACTGGAGCAAAGGGGACTATGCCGCATCACGCATCAAGAATAGATTTTTGTTCTGTCAATTGTACTCTTGAATACCACAAAAATACTGTAAACGGGCCTATTTCATAGCAAACATTTTTCAAAAAAGTCACCAGGTAAGCACAGGTGATTCTGCTACACTGAAAAACACCTGTGCCCTACCCTGCAACTTTTTAACAAAATGGCTGCTGTGAAATGGGTCTAAGCCAATTTCATCTTTCATAATTGAATGGAAGGCCTTCACTATGATGGCATGGTAAAATACAGTAGCAACAAGTAAACGGACATACCTTTTAAATACCCAAAAAACACATAAAACTCACACATCAACATCAAGAAATGAAATCCATATCACTGTGACTGACGCAGGTGTTCCCATACCTGCATTTTTCGTTTCACTGCCTCAAAGGGGAAAGAAAGGGTTTGGGCTACTCCTGCTGCTAAGCAACCATTAATGAAGTTCTGCAGTGGAGAGAAGCGAAAGTGTGGTTGCTGCCATAACTTGTCCAAGTTGGTGTAAACTGCATAGCAGCCAATAGAGAAGGGAACTGCACCTGTCACAGACAAAACCAAACACGGTGGGTTATTCATATTGTTAGGTCAATGTTATGCATCCTCTGACATGAAATGACACTGGAACGAGGGATGGGAACATACCAATGACAGTAAGTGAGAAGCCCCTATACAGAGCCAGGAGCCCCTCTGTCCGGTAGATTTTAGACATGGTGTGCAGCACACCCCTGTAGGTCAACTCCCGACAGTTCTGGGCAATAAGGCGCGTTTCTACCACCTCCAGCGGGTATGTGGTGAAAGCAGCAGTGATTCCTGCCAAGCCTCCAGCCACCATCGCTTGCCACTGTGATATGTAACCCAAACCATCCATATGCTGGTGGATAATCCTGCAAACATAGCCATGAGAAACACAAAATGAGTCTTGCAATTTGTTTTTAATTTGCATTATGTTAGAAATGAAAATGTCCCAATTTCTTAATAAATGACACAATTTGTTATAGCTATTGATCAAGACAATAACATATTAAACTCTACATCTAGTGGACTAGTGGCCCACTATATTCCTCTCCACCATCTCACAGTAGTCTGAGATGAAGAAATAGAAATAATGTAGGTTCTGTGCCTACTCTCAATCAGATAGTGTACCGGAAAACCTCTGAGACTACTTCCTCATTTTGACCATTTGGTTCATCTGTAATGATATTTTACACTTTTGTTTTTGTTGCTGCAGCTAGGCGAAGGCAACACTGGGTACATAGTGTACAGAACATTCACGAGGCGGGGGCAAAGTGGACACCTAATTTGTAAACGCATGTGCCAAGCCACGTGACATTTCAAAGGTTCCGAGAACTCCTGTCCATTTTAGTTTACCCACATGGGAAGACAGTTCATTTCCAGGAGTGCCAAGTGTCCAAGCTGTTGTGATATCTGATGAGCCACATTCTCAGGTTACATGTAAATATTGATTAGGTAGTCCTCACGGAAAAAAATCTTGGAGGCTCGCCTCACCCGAGTATGTGGCGACACTCTGAGGTTTCTGATTGGTCGAGAAGATAAGGCGTTGTTGTCGTCACATGAACGATGGTAAACTTGAGCACGGAAGTTGAGCACTAGCTTGCTGACAAATTAAATTCCTAGCCTGTCGAAAAGCTGGAGCAATAAGCGGTACTGTTTTAAAATAAAAGTATTCTTAATTCACCGTGTACGATCACATGATGAACCACGATGTGTCAAATACTTCTACAAAATCCTCATTTTACAACAAATGTTAACGCTTTTCAGAAAACGCTAGCGTGAGCGTCACCGTTATGTTCCTCATCAAAACGGCAACGTTTACGTAAACAGACTTCTTCCAAATATTCATATGACAAGCACATGATCATCAAAAGCGGAACATACAGTAACATGAAACTAAAAACCAGTTATAACCGCCAAGTTATGTTTCGAGTTGCGGTGAGCTAGCAAGAGCAACCAACCAGCCGAACATTGTTCTATTGTTTACAAACAGTCTGAATATCGCCTGCTAACCGACCAGCCATTGCTAGTTTTGCTAGCAGACGCGAAGACACACACATCTAACAGAAATATCTTGCACATTAACTAATTAACTGTCATCTGTGTTTACCATTTGGATTATCTGATATGTGGTAGCGTTACTTACTTTTTGTATGTTGCCAGATGAATTGCACTGTAGGGAAACAGTCGAAGGCATGAAACCATATTACCCTTCCAAAACGCACGGAGACCTTCATTCTGGTAGATTAGCAAGAAACTGTGAATAAAACCTCTTTTGCTATGAAATGTCCCAACTTGACTTAAAATCTTTACCACCTCTAAAGGGGAAGTAACTGTCTTGCTGAAAATCCCAGCAAAACCCACACAAAGAAACTCCTGCGAGCTGGTCAGTCTATCGTCTTTTTTAACTGTTGCCATTATTTTAGCAGTCTTGTTCTAATTGCAAATACATATATCAACTAACTACATGAAAACAACAGCTTAATTCTATCCACTGCGCTGTCGGACGCGCGCGTTTCACCGAAAGCAAGACAGTTTGACTAGTCACCGGTAGAATTGTATTTTAAACTGTGTGTCACCCAGCGGCCAATCACTGTCACGTTGGCTTTCCAGAGGGTGGAGCACTCTGAAAGACCATTCTTATTCCGTAGCCCCTGCTAATTAGGCCTAAGTTGGCCTACAATATCATGCTTTATTTTCTCCAAATAGCCTATCTTTACTTTCTATTTAGTCTCTTCTCCAGGTTGTTTTTGCTTTTCTTTCTGAAGCCACACAGTAGCCTATGTGTGGCTGCTACTACATTGTCCCATTACTTACATTTTGACAACATATGTCTTCATTATGATAACAAGAAGTTTTTCCTTGCCTGTGTTGTAAGGTGCTATGAGACAATATTGTAATAGACATTGTATAAATGCAGCATAACTGAATTTAACTGAAATGTTGCCCTACCATGAATCTTGATCCTACTTTCAGGAACCTAATAGAATAGATGTATTGGCAGGCTACAGCACTCTTGATCCTCTTAAATACATTCTCTGCAATCCATCTGTAAATAAGTGACACAGCACTTCGTGAGGTTCAACACACTAAGCAGTGGGCAGCCAGCTACTGTCGCACCCAAGGAGCATTTTGGGGCTAGCTGCCTTCCCCAAGGACAACTCAGCTGTGGATGTGGACGAGACAGCGGCATTCAAACACGTCCCCCTCACACATTGTTCCTTCAGGCTGTGTTTTGATCCAGCTACCCCTTCAATATCAAGCCAGAAGTCCTGTCCAATTAGGTCACGGCTAGCATGGTGCTTTGCCCAGGCGTCTATGTACACTGACTTATTCATTTAATGTTGGCTTATGTTGTTTATGTTTGTTTCCAGGACTTTTTTGTGGGGTTGAGAGAACAAGAAAACATCAGAACTGGCCTAGTCTAAATGAGAGATTAAGGCCAATTAAGGTTTGACCCAGTTTGCTTTCATTCCCATGAAGCTGCGTTCTGTTATCATTCCTTGCTTACAGAAGACACTTGGATTCTGATTTACAACAGGCAGGAACACGTACTGAGTGTTCCTGATTGTGTGTGTGTGTGTGTGTACGTTCAGTTGGTTCAGCTGAGTGTGACTGATAACCATATGGTAACAACCCAGATACCACCTTTGGGCCATATCCTCATTACAGCTTTCAGTTCTGGATGACACTCGCATACAGATACACCCTAAGCCAGGTTCATTTTAGAGGTTTCAACTTAAAGCGATACACTGGCGGAGATCTATTGTAGGCTCTATGTCTGCATGTGCAGTCGTGAAACATAGTGTCAAAGAATATTTTACGTCAGTCGCTCCCCGCTGGAGTTAGGGCAATCTTTACGTTTTGACGATTTTGCCTGGCACACAATGCAGTGTGCCAGCACTCTCGCTCATGCATCCAAAATGCTATTTTTAAACCACTTAGAATGTTCGAAATCTAACAAAACTTCCTACAAAATCTCTCAGATATACACGGTTGTGAAAAAGTAGTTCCGGCTGGAAAAAGTAGTTCTAGGATTTAGGAAATATCTGATAAAAG
>JASCQX010000093.1:6107498-6123179 GCA_030264415.1 Sardinella fimbriata
CCCCCACACACACACACACCCGCACACACACACACCGCCCATCCACACAGGAGTAGAAGCTGACATGACACGGGCCTTTGACTTGCAGGTTTGGATGCGAGCGAAAGACAAACGAAGGGCAGGACAGGAGCACCGATGCTGCTGTGTGCTCCGTGGTCTCAAGTGTCTCTCCTCGTCCTCCGCTTTGGGCCTGATGTCCGCCTCGGCGCACACTCGCTGTCAGCGACACAGGGGCTAGATGTACGTTTACCCTGACTTGACAGGCTGTGTCACGGGCAGGTCAGAACCGGTAGCGTGTCTGAGTAGCTCGCACCTTCATGCTTGTCGTGACACTTACTGGAGAGCTAGCAGTTTGTCTAGAAGCTGGGTCATACCAGCTAGTGCGCCAGTCACAGAAGAGAGCTGGCAAAGTTGTGTTGGTGCTGGTTTGCTTCGCAAGATGACAACACATCTAGTAGCTGGTTAATGGCACCCCCCCCAAATCATTTGCTAAAAGAACTAGATGTGTGAAGTTTTTCGGTGTGGCCTGAACTTAACGCTGTGGATTTGGGATATTGAGCGAAACCACCTCATTCTGTTCGGTTCTTATTAGCGAGGGCCTTGGAAGTTTGTAGCTTGCACATTTGAAAAGCAAAGCCCAACTGTGGCCTTTATGAGCTGAAGGACATGCTGCTCTAAGCAGCATATGGGCCTTCAGTCACAGCTGAGGCTGTTTTGTTGAAAACGCCTGTAACACGGGCCCTTTTCTATTGCGCTCTCTCTCTCTCTCTCCCCCCCTCCCCCTCTTCTTTTCTTCTTCTTTCTCCTCTTCTTTCCTTCTCTATTTCCTTCTTTCCTCTCTTTGTCCCTCCTCACGCCCCCAATTTTTTTTAGCTTTTCTCACCTTCCGCCTCTCCATGTCTTCTGTGTGTCAAGCCCAACTTCTTGTGCACTCTCTCACAATACGTGTTACTTGCTAGCTCTGTCTCTCACCCTCTCCTCCGAGCCTGTTCTATACTTTTTCCATTTTTCACCCCCCCCTCTCTCCCTCCTCCCTCCCTCCTGCTATGCCCCCCCCCCCCACACACACACACACCCCTTCCCCATCCTTGTCCTCTTCTGCACTTCAGTAGTGAGCAAGCGTTGGTGTCCAGTTATCTGTAATGAAACTGTCTCTTTCAAATGACATAGCACAGCTCTCACCCCCCCCACACCCCCTGCCTACCTTCTGCTTCATTTACCGTGACGATGGCTCCAAAAGCTCTCCGAGGGGAGGAAGCCAAGGCCCTCCAAAAAAACACTGGAGGCTTTATTTTATCTTTCAGATGAAAATGTTAATTCTGTCGCAATGTCCAGGGTGCCCAGGCCTGATTTAATGACTCTGAGAGGCAGCGGAATGGAAGGATTTGTGTGGAGTGTGTGTAAGTGTGTGTGTGGGGGGGAATGGGAGACTGTGTGCAGCATTACCTTTTAATATTTAAAAGGTGAATCATATTCAGTATTGACCCGTAAGTGTATTTCTTGGCACTCTCTTAGCCCTGTGCGATGTGTTCAGTTTTGTGTGTAAAATATGGCTTGCACATATGCTTGTTTTTCTTATTTTGTGTGAGTGTGTGTGTGTGTTTATGTGTGTTTGCTTTGGGTAGGCATGATAAAATGACGACTTATCATTGTTTCAGTCAGTTTGCTGCTTGTCAGTCAGTTCCGCGGGATTTACATCGTCTCCTCCAGGTGCTGCAAATGCCAGTTATTTTCCATAGGGAAAAAGCAAGTGGCAGTTTACCTATGCAAGCCACTCAGTCAGAATCAGTGATTCAGTATAGGACAGTGATTTGTTTATCTTGGTTCATAATATTTAAATTGGTTGGTTTGGCCTAATGTAAGTTTGTTTTGCCTGCCAGGGGAGAGTTGGTCTAATCTATGCAAATAGAATTTGCAACAAAACTACTATTATTCTGTCAAGTCCAATTTGCTACTTGACAACGTGTTGTACATTCATTTGATTTGATGTGATGTTTTTTTTTTTAAATGATGCCCAACTGCTCTTTTGTGTGTGTGAGTGACTGACAATGTATTCCAACTATGATTACCACACAAGGCCTAGGAAAAGACCTTAATTTCATAAAAATGGAATTAGTGTTGATCCAAGAGATGAATATCCTTGATCAATTTGCCTTCCACCTGAAATAGTTCTTGCAATTTTATCATGCCATTTATCATCCAATTATTTCACGTGATAAAACTGACTTCACAGTCCCAATCCCCATAATGTGTATTTCATCGTATGCACAGCATGTCTGATATGCAGACGCTTAAAGTCGACCCAAGCTGCACATCATCCCAAAGTAATATGGCCTTAATGAGTAGCCGATGGATTAAATACTTATCAGATGAATGATTTAACAAAAAATGGTTAACTTTGCTCTAAGCCCATTTAGTTGATCTTGTTACAACAAGACCACATTTTGTCGCAGAGCACCTTTTGTAATTTTGCAATTTCACCTAGACAGACAATTCCTGGAATGCTACATTATTTACCCCCATGGAGAGCACAAAGGTGTCGTCAGCATAAACAAACATATTACATGTTTCCCAAGGTCAAGGAAGCATCCTTCCAAGCCACTTTTTCGAGGATTCCACGTCATCGCACCTAGCCAAGCACTGTTCCAAAGTCAAGGATGCTTCGGAATTCTACCGAGTGCAGAGTCCAGAGAGACTTTGAGAAACGGTGATGGTCTACTTTTTTTGGACATTTTGTCATTTTTGTTAAGTTGTGTGCCTTAAGTACCCGTTTGCCCTTTTCTCTCTCTAGCGCTCATCCATGATGTTAGTGAGCTATGTTAATCTAGATTTGTTTACCCATGATGAGTAAAACATTATGTTCCATCAGATTTGTTCTCTGCTGCTGTCAGCATCAAGATTTTGAAGGTGTACATTCTCTCATGCCTCTTTTAGTTTGTGAAAAAGCATCTCGACCGGCGCTAAGCCCTTCAAGTTCCATCTGTGTGCAGAAGATATGCAGAAACCACTTTCTGTTGCAGTAATGGGTTTCTTGTGCATTTTCTCCTGCACATGTTTCTGTCTTCTGTCTCAGTTAAAGTGCAGTAGATAATTAACTGCCAATTAACAGGGGAAATTGATCAAGCCATTTGCTTATTGATGACTGCGAAAGATGTATGGACATTCAGTAATTGAGACTGTCCGCTCTCTTCGGTCATTTTATCTCTCACCCTATTGAACAATAATACATCATACAAACTCAGGTCTCATAGGATTTTTGATTGACAACCACCTAATGCAGCTTAGCCAATAAACGGTTGTACCTCTGCAGCAATAAGGAATTGTTTTGCTTCAATGCAGTTATTTTGCCATTACATCCAATTACCACGCGTGGGTCTGATTGCTTCGCAGCACGCGTTTGTTCACAACGTTTGTGGTGTGCGTGATTAATAGTCTATTTAAAAACCGCAGCTCCCGTGCAGCCCGGGAACAAACAGTCCAGAGTGACAGGAAGACTGCTTTGACATGTTAAGCAAGCTGCTGACATTTAAAAGTCTCCGACTAGAAGGCACACGCATGTAAGGATGCGCGCACACACACACACACACACGCACACACACACACACACACACACACTCCTCTGAAACCCCCCCGTAGGATCCTTCTGGTAAAAGTTCTCGAAATGAGTCCTTCCTGTCGTCCTCTTTCTCATATGCTACTTTCCCCTCATCTGTCGTCCTCTTTCTCGTTTTTTGCTTTTTGCCTCTGGCACTCTGAGTGACTGGCATACTGTCCAGCTTCATTGCATCTCCCAGTCCCCACCCTCTCCAAATGCCCACTCCCGCAAAAAAAATAAAAAAGGACTGCATGCAGGTTTCCCTCTGAGTGTACAACTGAGAGTTAATTAGTTCTGGCACGGTTTGCTTCGTTGTGTGCATATATATATATATATATATTTTTTTTTTCTGATGTGACTAACTCGTATCTTGGCTGAGTGCAGATGGAACCTATCAATCGACTGAAAAATGTAATGATTTGATTCTTTTTTTCTGCAGGATATAGTCTAACATGCAATCCCTCGCTCATTTAAGCTAAGCCGTAAAGCCTGTGCTGTTGCAAGTAAGGTCTTATCTTTAAACTTTAATATGTTAGGCCTGCTAAGCATGCCAAATGACAGTGCACTTCCCCAGGCTATTACTCTTGATCAGCAGGTGCCATTGTTTACCTCACCTTGAGGTTGCTGGGAGTTAAACTCTGGTTAAAGGGGGCTAATTCAGAAACAAAAAAAGTGAAAGCCATTCAATTTATCTAGTTGTAATCGCATCTAAATGCATAATTAAAACAAATTACACCACACACAATGTATCAAGGGAAAGATTTAATGTCCCTGAGGCTTTGGCTGTATTTATGGCCTCACCATAAAACACAAACCTGTCACTAACGGACTGTCAGGCAGCCGTGCCCAGACCTGGGCCGTGATCTCTTGCTGTTGAAATCTTGCCGTTTTGATTGGCTCGGCTGGCAGGTAGATGAGATACAGTCCACCTCCTTGGGTTTAATTACAGCAGGGTCTGAGAAAAGGCGCGGCCCGTTTCAGGGAGATGAGGAACCGGAGGGGTCTGGCCCTCTCTCTCTCTCTCTCTTTCTCTCTCTCTCTCTCTCTTTCTCTCTCTTCCGTTCCCACATTATCTCTTCCTCTCTGTCATTCTTTCTGTTTGCATCGGTCTTGTCCCCTTGTTCTCTCTTGCTCTCTCTCTTTTCTGTTGCTTTCATGTCCGTTCTGTCTCTTTCCCCCTCTCTTCACATGCTCAACTTTTGTTTTCATACCGTTTTCATTTTTTGTTACTTGCTTTTTTTTCTCTATAGGAATTTTTTCAATTGTATGGAAAAAGGCAAGTAAATGCCATCACCATGATTACCTCAATTAGCTGCAGTATGTGGGTTCAGAAAGACTTGGCACAGGAAAGGTGTGAATTGTTGGGAGTAATTAATGTTGACATATTCACAGCTATTTGTCACATGGCCTTCATTTTTAAATTCTGATAATGGAAGCCACAGTATCTGCTGATTGAAGGATGGTGAAAACTTTAAAGTTTGAGTAATTCAAACTAATTCAGAGTTATTTTTGTATTATTTATGTTAATTTGATATATCAGTGTGCCTCTCGGATTTAATGTGTTTCTTTCATGATTCAATTAGTGGTTAGCATCTATGTGCCAATTTGCTTCCTGTTGCGAGACATAACAGCAAGTCACGATTATCCTTTGCTAGTTGGTAACCTGGTGTGTGCTGGCAATATGTACAATGGAGGTTAATGCATTAATTTGTCTTCACTGCTAATTTAACTACCGACCTATACACTGATTGTGACCTCAGTGTTTTTTTTCCCCAACCAACCGATGGGCAAACCCCATTAGCCACCTACTGGCTGGATGGGTTTTTTTCAGCGTGAGCGCTGGCGTTGGTGTGCTGCTCACATGCTGTGACGCTTTGACCTCCCTGAAGTTTTAAAGTGTGAGGTGATGGTATAGCCGTTTGGGAGGTGAGGGTGTGGCGTGACGGCATCATTCATCATCCTCTGGCTCTCTACTCACAGTTTAGCCTACTATGATGCTGCGCTGAAAATACATGTACAGAGTGTGTGTGTGTGTGTGTGTGTGTGTGTTTTCATGTGCCTGTGTATCTGTGTTTGTGTGTTCATGTCTGTCTGTGTGGCTCAGAGTGTGTGTGTGTGTGTGATGGAGGGTTTCAGAGCAACCCCTGATGTGTTTGTGTTTATTTCTGTTCTCTATGTAGTCTCATCCTGGAGTGTCTGAATACGTCACCCCTTGGGTCATGGGAGCCATGGTACCCGCTTAGGAAGATTGACAGGTTCTATTAAGGTCCGTTGAAGCCCATGATAAACGGTAGACGGGTAAAATCTGCAACGCCAAACCCTTGCTCAAGGTTGCGTCGTGCTGATTTTTTTGTTTACCCTGCCAGATCAAATCTGATGGCCCACTGCACCTCATTCGCACCATTTCCAGTTGTTTTTGTTTTTTTTCTTTTGGAATGCTGACCTTCAAAAAAACTCCCTGCTCCTTCTGCGCACTTCTATTTCTGTTGTTCAGGGAGTCTGCTGTCAAAGATCCCCATCCCCAGCTACCTGGTAGAACTAAATTTAGATATTTGGAAAGGTAGTGTGTAGCACAAAATAAAATTTCTTTTAGTTATAGAAATATCAGTCAACCAAGCACTTAGTGCAGTCATGAGGGATGAATAAAAAGCAGAGCACTGCCCAGAATACTGTCCCCCCGTTTTTGGGAGCTGCTCTTTTGTGTATGCCGCAGTGCCACTGTACGCTGGGCTACGTTGCCCTGTGCTTATTCGAAAATCCATCTAGTGCCAGCCCCCTATCCTCCCCTCCCAGTCCCCCATCATAATGTAATATCCACTGACATTTTGTCCCAGCTCTGCAGTTGTGTACATTAGCCAGCCCGATGTCAAACCTAGCCAAGAGAGGGATAGTCTTTATGTGCGGCGCCTCCTGGCACTGACTGTTCTGCAAGAAGAGCACACGGTGCAACAGACTCCCCAAGCTAAAATGGATAGCTCCATTAATTGAACGTCGGTCAGTAATTGGAGAAGTGTCCCATTTCTTGGCTATGGGGCCCTCGCTCGCCAAGAGATTACACCTATTCAATTATAATAAGCGTGCTGCCATTTCTGAAAACATTGGGTAGGACTGTGCGCTTCTGATGAGTGTTTTTTGCTTTCGCTAAATGTCAGTGTCTGTGTGGAGAGAGAGAGAGGGAGTGAGGGAGGCAGGTAGTTCAGCTTCACCTGCTGTGGAAGGTCAGAGAACAACACACATTTGTCACAAACAGTTCTGGAATGAGACGCAAAGTGGCAGCTGATAAAAAGGCTCTATAAAGAAGGACGACGGCCTTTTGCCATTGATCGGGAAAAAATGAAAGTAACTTTATATTCATTTGGAGAGTAATTCACTTTTTTTCACACTGGCGCATTCCCCTGTCGCCAGCTTTTAGCACAAATGTCACCCGGGGTCCCTCAATATGAGGTGAATGGATTTAAGCTTTGTTTTCTCTTTGGCTCATTGGCTTCCCAATTGATGCCTGATGTACTGCCTAGAAGGCACTTGGTTGTATTTTTTTTTTCTCTCTCTCTCTCTCTAGATATGAAACTGCTAGTTTGTTGGTCTTGTTCTCACCCAGCTTTTTGTTGTTGTTGTTTTGTTTTTCTGTGTCCATGTGGTTGGTGGGTTGAGGCATGTAATACCACCTCATGCTATAGTTTAGTTAAAGTAAAGTGTGGACGAGAGCAGGCATCACTCAGTGTATTTTTTAGGATTCTTTGAGAGTGCAGGCCTAAATCATCTAGTCAGTGAAGGGCAAAGGAGGCCGCACTATGCATATTTTCCTTTTATTGCAATAAAAGGAAAATATAGTTTAGTTATACAAATGTGGATGATGAGGGGGATGGGGGGGCTGGAAGACTCGTCCTTTAGCCATGCTTAAAATAACCCATGATGTGTCCTTTTTGAAGGGCACTTGTATGATTAGGAGTGGTTTACTGTGGAATCTTAATGTTCCTTGCACAAACAGAACACGAGATGAATCTATGCTTATTGTGTCTTTCGACATCTCTTCATTGAAATGTCTTGAGGCAATTGGATGCAGGGATGACAATGAAATATTGGATTTTGCACTCAAATCTGTTTGCATGGCATAGAGATGACTGCAATGAGACAGGCGTACAAAAGACGAGCACCCCGCCGTCGTCTTCCAAGGTGAATTGTTGATGCAGCCTTGTGCTTGCACAACAAAAGGAAGACCTCTTAAAGAGATTTTTTTTTTCAAAGGTTTAATCAAAGAGTAGGGAGGTGTGGGAAGTCTATGATGTGCTATTTTTACTCGTTTGTAACAATCATGATTCCTATCTGGAGAAGGAAAGCCTTGGGAATTAACATTATGCCTCCCTTGTGAAATGGCTTGTTATTGCATTTAAAAATATCTAGTGGAAGGAAATAAATGAACTCCTTCCAAATAAAGGAGGTTGGCCTGAGATTAATTGCCTTTGAACCCCTCAAAAAGACGTTTGCTTTATTTTAGATAAAAAGCAAACAGTGACGCATGTTGCTGGATGTGTTTACCTCTGGTGAGTTCAGCTTAAATGTATTGGCTTGCATTAGCGTTCGTTCCCCACCCAGTCTACCAAGCCGTCTTTCAATAAATAGCTTGAGGTGGTGGTGGTAGCGTTTTGAATGAGTGTCCCCAATAAATCTCTTGAGTTTGCAGCAACCATAACAAAGTAATGGTGCCTGATAAATTTCCTATTTTTCATGTACTGTAATGCGTTTTCACTTGAGTCTGCGTCTGTTTAGTGAGATTGTAGCTTCACGCTCACTGAATATCAATGCCCCCCCACACCACCGCCCACACACACACACACACACAAAATGAAAACGTTAATCCCTGAACCTTAAAATGTAACCCAACTACCTTGAATCTACTTCACTGATTTGTTGGTTCATGCCAGGCAAGTCTTGGGGCTGAGAGCTTAGGGTTAGGATTAGGGAGGACATGGGGATTTTGTCACTGAATTCTAATTGCCAGATTCTCTTCCCCGACATCTCTAAGGCCACTAGGATGTTTACTTCACTGGACATTTAATGACTGAATTGTAATTGATGTAGCCTGGTTATTTACACACCTAGACAAGAATTATTTTTGGATGTGCCTTTTTGGTTGAGGTTGATGTAACAAAGGGTTCTTTCTGAGGTTCTGTGTGACACACATCATTAAAGAAACCATTTGAATGGTTTGTAAACAGGGATCAATAGCTTGGCGGGGCATCAAATGCTACTGTTGTTGCATTGATTCATCTTTTGTCTGGTTGAGCTATCACAATTACAGCCAGATAACATTGATTGGGTCTCATGTTTATTGGCAGAGCAAACGGATGCAAATTCCAGTTTTAAACTTCCAGAAATCTCAGAAAATTGTATTTCATGTGTGAAAAATATGCAGCCTATTGCAGGATGTTGAATCATGCCATCATAGGTCATGGCTCTGGCCTCTGTTGTTGTTTGAACGTGCTTGTGCGAGTGTTGATGTTGCTCTAAGAGACAAGCTTGACTTCAGCGTCTCTTTCTTTTAGGCCACCCAGTTGTTATGAAAGATGTGACTGTGAAAATACATGTTTCCGTTCAATGCTTCCCCTGTGTGATTTGCTGAGCGAAATGGAAGGTGAAGCAATTATTAGCCAGTCTTTTCCGTGTTCAGGGTTTTTGTCACCCTGGGTGTTTTTAACAGCTGAGTCATAGCAGGCTGTGTACGGCCACCGTTGCCATCTCACAGCCATTAACCCTGGGATGGGGAGCGTGTTATGTAGCTGCCTAGTAGAGGCCTCATTCCGGCTCTATCCCCATTTAAAAGGACTTATTTCCACCTTGTTTTATTAGACATTTAATAGTGTTGACTTCATAGGATTGTTTTTGCAAATGGCATATTAAAATTTAATAGCCTGTATTATTTCTCCGACGCCGCGGTTTACCTTGAACATGCCAGTGCGGTTATCAAGAAACGTGGTTATTTTCTCCCGGTCCATTTTTACAAATCAGGGTTCAAACAGAGGTCTGTGTTGCTATCCCGGCCTGAGTGACATTATTTAAGGCCACAAGAGTTATTTACGCACAGCTGCCAAGCAAGCTCGGGAGAGAGAGGGGACGTTAGCCTTGGTTGAATGCTGCCTTTCCCCTTCCCCCATCAGTTTGTCACCAATAACCATCATGTTACCATCCTCCGATGTTTCATACTTGTCTTATTGAATTCATCTGTGTGTGTATTTGGAAATAGAAATAACACTAGCACGGTGAATCGAAGGGTTTTGACTTAATTGTCCAGAAAGCAGCAGTTAGCGGAGATGTCAAAGCTGACTTGGTTGACGTGTCTAGTGATCTATGATGGGAGGGTGTGTGTGTATGTGTGGTGGTGTGTGTTTTTTTTTTTGTTTTTTTTTTCCATTTTTTTCTGTTCTCCTCCCACCGGAACAAAGTTCCTCCTCTGCTTTAACAGCCCCCCCCCCTTCCAGTGTAACATGGAGGAACATTCTCAAAGCTACACAGTGAGCAGAGAATAATAACCATCAGAGGAATTTGACAGGGCATCAGGTCAGGGATAGGGTAATTTAAATTCCAATCACACCAGTGGAGTCACGCTGTGAGAGAACAGGGCCACAGTACTGATTGAGCCATCCTGAGTAATATCACAGCCATGTCTGGTTCACTATGGTTGCTGCCTTGAGTTGGGCTAAGGGCTGGCGGCAATGGTAAGGGGTAGCCAGGCCAGGGTGGGGGTGTGTGTGGGTGCGGGGGTATGGTCATAGCCTATTAGTTTGACTTTAGTCAGGCCTTTGTTTCAAGGTAGCCATGGGTCAGTGTTCCATCCTGTTCCAATTAATTATCAGGACAGAGATTCATGTTTAACACGTTAAATAAATCAAAAGGCCATTCTCTTGACCTCCCCCTGATGAGACCCTTTATTGCCTTTTTGAATCACTCTGAATTCGAATGATTTCAGCAATAAGGATCCCGCAGGCAGATTGGAGCATCAGCATTCACACGGCAGACGAGTGTGGCCCCGTTGACTTGACTCTCACTGCCTGGACTCCTCCTACAGTGTAGCTCCTGTTGGGTTCCCTAAATAAAGACAGATATCGGTCGGTGTTTATTAGCCGCTCAGTGCTAGCCTCAGGATGCAGTGTTGACACTGCGACGGATTGCTTCGATAAGACAGACGAGCGCTACTAGGCTTGGCACCCTCTTGTTCTCTGTCGTCCCCCTCTCTCTGTGTTTCCATCACAGAACCAGTGGTAACCAGATGATGAAGTACTCCTTGGCATCTGTTATTAACTGCTTACAAGGAGCGTTTGCCTTGCGGCGTCCGCCACAGGTATCTATGGACAAGCTGCTTGTATCTCTTACCAGCTTTGGGCCTCTCAGTCATGCCTTAGTCAGCTCCCTACCACTCCTCTCAGCAAAAAGGAACAGTTACCCTACCATTTCTTATTCCCTGTCTTGAAGCAGAAAGGTGCATTACTGTAAAAGGTCACATACATTATGTTCCCCCCCAAACCTGAAACTTTCAGTGACTCGTTGCTGTTGAAATAGTCATGTTCATAAATGTGCTGGCTACATTCTGTTCGCTGTGTGTTCATCTATTATTGATGTGTACCTGCTGTTTTCGTGGAGGGAACTCAGTACAAGACCCTGAAATAGGAAATGGAGCCACAAAAAAAAAAAAAACACTTGGCTGCGCAGTCTATTGAGTGGCTGTGATTTTGACCTGATCTGCGTAAGTGCTTATTTGCTAAATTCACAAGCTGAGTCAAGACTCACGCTTTACCCGAAACGACTGTTGTAATATGAGTCATAACTCCATTACAAATAGCTCTCCAGGTGGCCAACTGTAAAAGTAATCATGGTATATGAATCTGGCCACACTCTAGGGGGCAATGCTCGTAGGTCCCCTGCCGCTCACTCCCCCACCCCACCCCACCCACACCTCTTGGTACACCAGAGGTGCCTTGAGTCACCTGGGAGGTCTTTCACATAGGTTAATTGATCCCGACCAGACCGGGCCCAAGGTGTGCTTTTTGGATTCACAGTCAACCCCCACCCTGACCACCACCCCCCCCCCCCTTCCTTGTGTGGAATCGCACTTTAAATGCGTTAGGCAGTAAATACATTAGGGAGGTATTTTGCTGATGAGAGTCCAGATCAATATGTCCTTCCTAGTAAGCATTTTCTAGATTTATTGGAACCCTCATAATGAGTACCTGGGGCGCACACGCGCCGCCCTGGAGTCCTTGAACCCACTCAGGCAGTAGAGGCTGCAGCTCTTGCCCGCTCTCAGTCCAAGATCGCTCCCCTATCTCATCCCCCTCCCGCCTCCGCTCCACTCCCTCCCTCTCTCGCTCGCTCGCGCTCTCCCTCGCTCGCTCCCCTGCTGGCCCACCCCGCTCCCCTCTTTGCTGCCTTCCTGCTTTCCCTTCGCATGGAGCGGCTGTTTTATGGCCCGAATGTCAGGCTCCGTGCCCCGTCTGGCACAGGACACGAGGTGGTGCAGATGGACACGGCTCACTCAGGTGCTGCAGAGTGTGGGCGCGCCAGGGATCAGATTTATGCTCTTGCCCCCGTTCTCGGCCCCTTATTACCCACTTGGTCAAGATCTCCTTGTAAATTGTCCCTACGATAAATCTGATTGCTTTCGTGAAATGTCCTGTCTGAAGGGGCCCCCATCCATCCGCCTGTTTGAACTCTTTGAACATGAAGCGGGCAGAGTTTTGGGGTTGAAGGTGCTCTCTGGCAATTGTATTTTTCCCCCCCTGGAAATTATTACGGTGACGTCAGTGTTTCAGCCGTCTTCAGCAAGACCCTTAAACGTGATTCAATTACGGATGGAATAATTCTTGTGTGGGCGGAAGGAGCTCTGACATGTTGTATTAGTTGGTACTAGAGGGGGTGGGGATGGTGGGATGGGGCGAGGGGAAGCAATCACGGTTCGTATTTGATACGAGCTCGGTGATGTGTGCTTGAGAGGAACCAGCCAATTAGATATTGATGCCAAAGCAACGTCGCCTAGAAATGAATTTGTCTTCAGAGTCACCGATCACTGAATGACGCTTAGCTGACTGCCACCTGTGCACCCCCCCCCCCCCTACCCCCACGCCTTCCATGATCCAGGAAAACATTTTTCTCCCTCTCTCCTTGATGGAGCCATGGCCTATTGTGAACCTTTTCGTCCTGTGTGGATTAAATTAACTTGGAGTCTCTTTGGGGAAAAATTGTGATAACTGGTATTGATTGGATGTAGAGATGAAACGACTGGAGGGGATAAGTCAATGCACATGAATAATGCCACATTTTAAAGGAAGATTGTGCCAAGAAGCCCAGTAATGAATGTTAACCTAGAAGGGTTAATGAACACGGAAACGGCTTGATTTAATGCAGTTTCCTTGGCAACTGTGTGAAATTAATGGAGCTTTTTGTCACATAGGTATCAAATGGTAAAAAAGAAAAAAAATCCTTCAACAGAGAATGAGGTTGTTTTGTCCCCTGAGACCCCCCCGCTTCTCTGAGGTTACCTTGTTCACAGGGTGCAACTTCTTTCCAGATGACTCACAAGTGATTTAGCACATAAAACGGCAGCTCCTGTTTTTGCATTACAAAACTAGCTCGGTGGTTATTGTCGATGATGGTGTAAATGAGGTGATGGGAAAGAGGAGGTTTTGTTCTTTGGATCGCTGCCTCTGCATTACCGTTGGAAAAAAAAAAATCCCTACAGTGAAGGTGGAATCAAAGCTAGCTCATATGAATTAATATATATTCATAGCTTCTTAGCCATCAGTGAATGATGCACCATTGATTAATAGTGTCTCTTTCCTTTACCGGAAAGAAAAGGGCTTTATGAAATTTTAATGGCATCATGTTTCAAACATATACTTATGTTCAATATTGTATTATGCAAGGATTTATGCAGTGCCAGGCTACAATCGGGGCAGCCTAAAAATACTGACTTGATTTTGTGCTACATGAACCATATTTACAGCCCCCCCCCCTCCTCCATTCTTTCCTCTCCTAATACGCCTAAGGGCAGTGTGGGTGCAGACTTTAATTTTTATCTGGCGCGTGTGTAATATCTAATAAACAACATTTTTCAGAGCAGGACCAATCTTTGTGCGTTTGCGTGTGTGTGTGTAGAGAGAGTGTACGGTATAGTATCAGGAATCTTGAATGTGCTGTTGCTCATTTGCAGAGCTGCACTGCAACCCTAGCCATCACGTCTTGTTTGTTGAACGCTTTGATCAGAGAGAATGAAGGACGTTCTACACTGCCACCACCCACTCGCCTTCTCCTCTCCCCTTCCCTCCGCTCCTCTTCCCCTTCCTCCCCTTGCCTCCCTTGTGAGAGCTCTGTGACTGCCCCCAGTGCACGCTGCACTTAAGAGCCTGCTCATGACAGATACGTCCCTTTCACCCCAGTGTTTCATCTGCCTCGGTTTCTTGCCTGCCAGATTTCTCCAAAAGAAGTAAATTATAAAAAAATAGCCTCCAAGCAGACACAAGCTCATCTTTCGGGGTAAACAAAAGGCGGAGGATTAATATCGCTGAGCAGAATGACTCGGCACAAAACAAAAAAACTATTACTTTTGTCCTGCAGAATGTATCTCCCATGCAAGAGCACTTTAATGGCTGACCAGTGGTGGCCAGACAGGCAGGTATAATTGGGTGGAGGCCAGCAGACCTTCAGAAAATGGCAAAATGTAGAGATAAGACCTCTGATGGTACTGGTATAAAAGCTCTTAATCCAAGCCCATATCTCTTTCGGTTTCCATTTTGACCAAAGAGACAACCTCTGACACAGCGGGCCACAACCAAATTAAATTCCGACCTTTGAGTTAATAGCTTTTTTTTTTTTTGGCTGTAGTGAATTGCTCAAGCAGGCCCTCCAGGAATTTGTAACCTTGTAATCATGAAAAATTATGAACATTCAATAGATTCCCATGTTTGTAAGTTTTACTTTTTTTGCTCATTATCCAGAGAATATCCACTATTTAGTTAAGGTTGCAAGTGGATACTTTCTCATCTACTTCAGATACATTGGTTTACAGTTTGTAGCAAAGATATGTCTCACCCAGTCTTGTTCAATTTGTATCTCGATTTAGGCTATACTGTCCCTGTAAGTGCATACTGTCTGGCTAGAGGAACATTATAACCCCACATCCTCAGTTTTGCATGTAATTTTCTTGATTTGGTCACAAAATGAAACGCTACCTTGCCGCAGTAATTTTAGGCGGCAGCAGCAGCAGCAGCATTCCCTAAAATTTGAGGTCCTGGTGGAACTGCTCAAGGGAATGGGAGCATGCCTCTAGCCACCATCACCATGTGGTTCCACAGTTTGGCCAGATGACCCTTCTCTCCCTTTAGGACCACCCCCCCCCCCCCTTCTCTCACTCTCACGCTGTCATTCACTTGCACATTCTTGTTCTCCCACTCTCCATATTTTCGCTCTCTCCAAGTCTTGCTCATCATGCCTTGTCATAGTCCCTGCTCTCCCCCTTCATCTCGTAAGAAATCCCCATAGGCATAGCAGCTGTTACCCTGTCGCTCTGATGGCCACTGACCACTGATGGACAGCATCGTGAGCCAATCATTCCTTCCCTTCACATCTCATGTCTGCTCCCAGTGATGGGTAAAAAAAAAAAATGTCACTTAGCAATGCAGACGGTGTAGCAGCTTGTCATCTGGTCTGGGTGAACTGCTGTGCGGTGTATTGATGGCTTTGGAAAGGATTGATATTGATGACCACAAGCTTTGAAACCTCAGTCCTCGGTAGACAGTGCACCAAAATCCATACTCTGTTCGTTTTTTTTTCTTTTTTTTTTTTCATTTTAGGTCCTCTGAAAAGTTGAAAGAGCTCTGTGGTGTTGGCCACCCAGTTTTTGCGTAGGTTTATTCATCATTCCCCTGCACCTTCAGATATATCTGATGTCATTCGATGCACTTGGTTGCACTGCATTCTGCGCGGGCCAGGGAAGAGAGGATGTTGGAGGCAAAATAGAAAAATAGCCCATTCCCACCCCCACCACCCCCCCCCCCCCCCCACCCCCCTCCCGCTCACAAGCTAAACTGTAATGCACT
>JASCQX010000093.1:6126169-6136493 GCA_030264415.1 Sardinella fimbriata
GGAGACAAATGCTCCACTGACCCAGCCTCCGTCTCTCTCTTTCTCTGTCTCTCTCTCTCTCTCTCTCTCTCTCTCTCTCTCTCTCTCTCTCTCCCTCTTTCTCTTCCTCCCTTTTTTTCTGGCGTTGGCTTGAGAAGGAACGGTGCTTACAGTCTCCTGAGAGGCCTAGCTCACATCAACTGTAGGCTGTCTGACTCTGACTGTTTCTCTCTCTTTCTGTCTCTCTCCATCTCCCACTCTCTCCCCCTCCACGTCTTGCTCTGTATGTCTTTATTGTATTGTATTGTCTTTCCTCTCATAGCCTCCATACTCCTCCACTTTTGTTCTGTTCTGTGCTATGTTCTCTCTCTCGGCTCCCATCATGCTCTCTTGTCTCACACACACACACACACACACACTTATCCCTGTAGTGTTCTTATCTCCAAGTTCTCATTGAGAGATTTTTCTCTTTCTCTTCTCTCTCTTTTTTTTCGCCTTCAGGAAAAATGCCCTCTCAAATTTCTGATGGGTTTTGTAGGTGGAGTGAGAAAGGAGGACTCGCTGTGCGAGAGTGACTTTTCAATGGCCAAGCAAGCTAAATCTTGCCAGAGCAGTGGGCTGGGTGACAGAACATTAGATCCTTTCTGCCTGGCCCTAATTGGCTCAATCTTGAAGTTGTCAGGTGCGATTACAGTCTGCTGCATTAAAGCAGCGTGGCATGAAGCTCGCAATGAATTTATTTTGGGGGGCGTAATATTCTCTGCGTACCCCTTCTTCGACCTCCCTCCCTCCCTCCCTCCCTCACTCACTCCCTGCCCTGTTTGTCCTCTCTCCCCTGACCGTCGACTGTTGGCTGTAAAGTTGTTTTGTCTGGTGTTTCATCTGTCTCAGTCGGGTTTTAATGATCGCCGTCAGTAATTTATGCCGAAATGAGTTTAGCCGCAGTGCATTATCACAGTGAAGATGTCAGTGATGGCACAAAGAAAATGAAGACCAAATCACTCCATTGTACATATGCATAATCATAAAAGGAAATGAATATCTCCACAGAACACTTAATACTGTATATCCCTGCTGAAGTCACAGTTGAGGGAGCTATCCAGACATTTTGGCAGAGCTTAGGCAGAGACATATTGGGCATTAACCTTTGAACACACAGTGCTAAGCTTTTAGATTTTGCAGGAGGGGATTGAGTTTATTGAATGAAATCAAACCCAGAAACAAGGAGGCTATTAGGCTACGTGTTCTCCTCAGCAAATACAGATCACTTTGTAAAGATTAAATTGCCAGCTTTTTTGTTTGTCCAACACTGGGTTCTCTGTATGCACATGATATTTATTTAATAACAGTATCTCTCTCTTTTTTTAAGATAATTTGTAAAAAGGTGAATTAAAAAAATTTCACTTAATCACTATCCAATTTGAACTCTCCCAAAAGGGATCATGTGAGTGAATCTCAGTGTCATCTACTTGTGTGTCATAAAAACCCTTTTGCATTTATCAAATTTGTACTTCTATTCAACATAACAGCACAACAGCACTCTTTTTTCCATTTCTTTTTTTTTCTTGGAAATGTAAATTTCACCGAAGATCTTCCCAAGGATATGTTATTTCTGCAACACATAACTGAACCACAGGTTTCCAGGCGATTTGGCTATTTTTATTTTTTTCTCTTTTTTTCCTTTTGTCTTTAGTCTCCACTGTGCTGCGGAACAGTGTGATGATAATGCAGTGTCCATTCACTCCATCTAACCATCCTTGGTGGGATTGATTGCCCCTGCTCAATAAGGACCTTGCATTCTCGTTACAAAAATAAAAGTGTGAAAATTCTATACAGCTCTTCACTCACCCACAAATCCACCTCCAGTCACCCCAGCAACTCGAAGACCTTTTTTTCACCTCCACTTTCAAAGCTAGCCAGTAGAAAGAAACTAATGTATGTTTTTTTCTTTTTTTTACTATATAGAAACTGGTCAAATAAAAATCCATAAAACAAACCCTGTATCTTTTTTTTAAATGGTTGAGAATGGCAAAAACCCATTGACTGCAGGAATAAATAAAGTTTATACTTCACACTCTTTGTAAGGCAGCTGCTGACACTTGCACTGCCCATAGCCGTTGATGATGACCAGAGCCCCTTCCTCGTGGCTTGGCTCGTACTCGTTGTAGGGTACCTGGGTTGCCAGGTCCGCCATTGGCTGCCGCTGCTGGGTCCTCAGCTGTCTCCGGTTCTGCATGGCGGAGCAGTGACGGATCCTCCGCAGCGTTGGGGGGCAGCACTTTCGCGAGACGTACACTACAAAAATGATGAGGAAGAAGGAAAACAACAGGGCCATAGTTCCAATGATGACTCTCTGCGTGAGGACCGTGTTGTCAATGTCGTCGATGAAGTCATCAGTGACCGCCGGTCCTGCCACCATGGTGGTGGTCGTCGACAGGGCGGTGCTCGGGGCCTGGGTTGTGGTGGTGACTGTTGTGGTGACCATGGTAAAACTCCCCAAATCCTCTGCATAGTAGTCCAACGCTGGGGTCTGCATATTTCCATACAACGGGCTAGTGATCTCCTGGAGAAACACGGCCTCCGTGGGAGTGCTGGACTGAATAACTGGTGCCGAGAAATTCTGACAAAGCTGAAATCCATAGACAGCATCCAGTATTTCCTCCCCCTGTGCGTAGTCTGGGCTATGGCACAAAATGGAGTGTTCCCATCTGCCCTTAAAGGTACTGAGCCAACTGGCCAAGTTGCAGATTCTTTTGGTACATTCCCAAAGGTTGCTAGACAATCCAATGGTGCCCAGGGACTTCCACATATCCAGGGTCTGTGTGTCCATGCTGGACAGTTTGTTGTTATCCAGTAGTAGTATTTTCAGGTTGGGCAGGGTCTCAAACACCTCGGGTGTCAGGATGCGGATCTCGTTCCCCGTAAGATCCAGTTTCTCCAGGGTGGTCCAGGACCACTCCATGGTGCATGTCAAGTTGTTGATCTTGTTCCACTGCAGGTAAAGGAACTGCAGGGCGACCAGGCGGGGGAAGTGAGCCAGGTTTATCTTGGTCAGGTGGTTATGCTCCAAGTGTAGCTCTCTGAGCTTAATGAGCCCAGCGAAGCCGTTCCGGGCCAGGCTCCGGAGTCGGTTGTTGCTGAGTCCGAGATACTCCAGGCTCCGGCAGTCCCAGAAGGCCCGTACAGGCGTGGTCCGTAGAGAGTTGGAGCGCAGGTGGAGGATCTGCAGCTTGCGTAGCCCATGGAAGAGCTCGGGCTCCAGAACAGTCATCTGATTGAAGGATAGGTCCAAAATCTGCAGGTTGATGAGGTGGATGAAGGTTGTGTTGGGCAGCTTGGTGATCCGGTTGGAGCTCAAGTTGAGATCCTTCAGCTTGTAGAGCCCCTGGAATGCATCCTCCTGCACAGTGGTTATTTGGTTGTGGTCCAGGTGGAGCCAGGTGAGTTGGGTGAAGCCAAAGAACTGGTCGGGACTGAGCTCGGTGATGCTGTTGTGTCGGAGCGAGAGCCCTAGGGCCCCTCGGTCGATGCCATCTGGGGGCGTCAGAAGCCCCTGCGTGTCGCAGTAAAACTGCAGGTCCTCACAGCGGCATTTTTGAGGGCAGGTTGTGCATGACGTGGGAGGCAGGCACAGAAGCATGCTCATCACACAAAGTGCCGCTGGTGCTTGTCCCACCAATGGCCACCTTGAATGGAAACCTGGGTGGGTTTGAAGATAAGAAAATAAACCGGAGGGAGGGAAATCTAATCTCTGCAAGGCAT
Source organism: Sardinella fimbriata (assembly GCA_030264415.1). NCBI lineage: Eukaryota > Metazoa > Chordata > Actinopteri > Clupeiformes > Clupeidae > Sardinella > Sardinella fimbriata. The sequence continues at coordinate 6,129,911 of JASCQX010000093.1, forward strand.
GAAAACATTTTCTCCCCCCATGCCCCCCCCCCTTCCCTCCCCACACACACACACACACACACACACACACACATTCACACACACACTCGCATACATACACCACCTCCACCGCCACCTCCTCATTTTTCTTCTCCCCTCCTCTCTCGTCACTATTTTTGAATATCCATTAATTCTCACACCGCATGTCAGTGCCAACATTTTAAGAAATTCAGCCAACATTTTTTACGTGTCTCTTCCGTTTTTTTCCTCCATTCTTTTTTTTTTTTTTACTTGGCGAGGCTTGACGGCAGAGAGGGTTCTGATTAGTATTCATCAGTGTTTGATGCGCACATTGACGCTGTGTCACGGATGAATTGAAACATCCTCTGCAGTTGATATGTTGTCTTATTTTCATCTCCTGTTTACTGAGCACGCTCCAATCCTCAGGTTTGTTACACTCTTAACCCCCAGCCCTTACTTTAATGCCCTTGACACATCAGATTTCTCTTTTTAAAAGGCTTTTTTCTAAGAACATTGAATACCAATAGCACTCCTTGTTTATTCAGCATACAATATGGCAGTAATTTGCTATTACAACAAATCACGACTTTGCTTATACAAATAATGGGTGAAGGGGAGGGGGGGGGGAGGTAAAAGCCACAAGACCTCATTTTAACTAAATGGATGCTTCTGGACTGCCAGACAGCCTCAGCCCTCTCCTATTCACTCTTATTTCCTATTCAGGACCAGGCTCTGTGAATTAAAGAGCTAACTTACCCATTCTTTTGTGCACATCGGGGGCTGCATTCAACTCTCCTTTTCCGCAGACTCTTGGAGCAGCCAGATGGAATTTGAATCCGAAGGGAGAAAGCCCTTTTGAGTAAACACAAAAGGAATCGAGCCGTTCTGAAAGAAAGATTCACTGTTGAGCCTCACCAATTGAAACAAAATCACAAATTCCATGTCCCGGGATGTTGATGTTGTTTTTTTTTTCCTCCTCTCTTCTTTTTTTTTTTCCCACCTACTCCTCTCCTTTCTCCTCCGTTTTGCCGGCTTTTATTCCGTCCTGCTTTCAAATCCCAGATTAACAAACGACAAGCATCTCTACCTCCCAGGAATCCTTAATTTTTGAAGTTGATGATTTGCATCCAAAGAGACCCCCGGCAAACAATACTCTCCTCGCACCCCCCCTCTTTTCTCTCTCTTTTTTTCCCCTCCTTCTTCCTTTTCTCCGCAATGATGTCAGCTCAATTGGTTAATTGAAGATCAAGCGGTCCTCTTGCATGGTTGGGGGTCCTTCAGCCCCCTAACTTGTTGATGGTAGTCAGAGACCCCGCTTACGACGCCAGTGCAGCGAGGCTGAGGCGCGTTTGTGTGCCGAGCTCAGGGCAGCAAAGGAGAGCGAGGCGCAGGGGGGGAAAGCAGAGGAGAAAAAGCTGCGATGTTATTCTGTGCTTTTTGTTGCAGCCACTCACTGCTACAGAGTGGTGGCAGGCTGGCGTCGATCATCAGTGCGGTTTCTCTCTCTCTTCGCTCGCTCGCTCACTCTCTCTCTCTCTCTTGCTCTCTCTCTCGTTCTCTCTCTTGCTCTCTCTTGCGCTCTCTCGCTCGCTCTGTGTCTCGCTCTTTGCTCGCGCGCACACTCTCTCCCTCACACTCTCTATGTGGCTCACTCACTCCCTCCCTCTCTCTTCTCTCCTTCCCTCCCTCCTTCCCTCCCTTGCTCTGTTTCTCTCCCTCTCTCTCTCTCTCCCTCCCTCTCCCCTCTCGCTTTCCGCCTTGCACGCTGGCTCACAGAGTCTGTGCGTTTCATTCCTCCCTCCTCCCACTTCTTTTCTCCCTGATTCGTCACCATTGGAATATTGATAACTCCAACGTGTTGCGGCAACTCGCAGCAAAAATTCACCATCATAGTAAATCTTTCGTCTCCGGCTTCTCTGTCTCATCTTGTGTGTATGTGTCGGAGCACAAATTAACCGTAGGTGGGGAGGATGCGATGGACGCGGAATGACTTATGCATAATTCTCATTTCTAGAGACGTGTGCTTCAGTTTTTGAAATGAAGAGAAGACGCATGAGAGGTTGCTTGCATTGTTGCCGTTTGCTTTTTTCTCTCGATTTAATTACACCAGCTGATAGCAATAAAACACCTTCAGGTTGTTTTTTTTTTTTTTTAAACATAGTTTGACGTTCTTAATTTAAAGTCCCATCTGTATGGCAACAGAGCAGTTTGTCAACCTGTCTACAAAAGAAAATGTTTAGCCTCATGCCTCTCCTATGTTGTGCTTGCATTTGACGTAGCGCTAAGAGGCAGTCAGTCGTCATGCTAAACCATGTTTTTAAAACTCCACACGTCATGAACTGGCTGACGTCACACTGGCCTTTTATACTCTAGTGGGTCGCAGGCTGGAACAGTCTCTCACTCTCCCTCTCTTTCTTTATCTCTTTCTTTCTTTCTCTCTCTCTCTCTCTCTCTCTCTCTCTCTCTCTCTCTCTTTCCCTTGAATGGAGGATTTAATGGAGCATTCAAACAGGACAACTCAATAGTGTACTAAAGACTAGATAACACAAGACACACAGAATCGGGATTTGTATAGAGGTGCATGCGATTTGTTTGCACGCGTGTGTGTGTGTTTGTATCTGTTTATTTGTTTTCTCAGATGTAAGTTTCCCCGCCCCTTGTTTTTGTTTTGAGGTAGTCTATTTTTGTTAAGCATGAGTTCGATGAACCGTGACTTTTCGGTCAGTAGTAGAACTTCAAAGCACGCAGGATTTTTTAATGGAACACAGTTTGTCAGTGCACTAAAGAATATGCAACAGCATGTAGCACCCTGGAATGCAAGCAACATTTGAGTCTTACCAACATCCATTAAATGTTGCAGTGCTACAGCAGTAACATGTTTTGTTCCTGGTTTATTTTTTCTTGTTTTATTGTTCCCTTTTTAATTTTTTTCGCCTTTTAAGCCATTTTGAATGGGTGCTGTGCACATGCTTGCATATGACATGGCATATGACTCTTTGACACTTCTTTGGATTTAAATCCCTATTCGTTGTGTGGATGTCAAGGTTACTTTGCATGTTATTCATGCATCCGTGTGTCAGTTATTTTGGTCCAGCGCAAACTGACCTCTGCCGTTGTTTTCCGGGTCACCTTATTTAGCTTAGACACATTTTTCTACCCAAAGTGCTGGGCTAGTCTCATTTTCCCCAGTGGGACCTCAATCACTGGGAGAGAGGAGAGAGAGAGAGAGAGGGAGAGAAGGGGAGCGTAGGGAGGAAAGAAAGTGTGTGTGTGTGTGAGTGTGGTTGCACGTACGGGTTTGTGTAAAGGATGCATATTCCCAGGGGCTCTGCCTTTAGCTCATCATGCCCTAGCAGTTGGTAAAAACACCCCGTGAAGCCGTGTGAGGAGCCTAATGGGTCACCAATTAAGCTGACTGGCCCTGCAGTGAAATCAATACCGAGGAGCAGCCGAATCATCTCACCCCTCAGAAGAGCCGCCTTCGCCTTCACCTCCTCCTCCTCCTCCTCCTCTTCTTTTTCTTTTTCATTTTCTTCTTCTTTCCCCCTCCTCTTTACTTTTGATTTGCAAGATAGTCCATGCTCACGTTTCCCTAGGTTTATGCCACTTGGTAAGAAATGACCTGTCCAAGGAGATGAATTTCCCTGTAGAAGAAATGGTTAGCTGAAATAGGTAGCCATTAGAGGTGGAGGATTTTGGACTGGAGGGTAGTAGTTGAGGTGAGAGTGGCTGTGTGTGTGTCTGTCTGTGTGTGGCTGTGTGTGTGTGTATGTCGGAGCAGTTAGGAGTGTGTACCAGTGTTGGGTGACTATTGTGAGTTGTGTTGTGATTCAGTGTGCGCACGTACGTCCACTTCGAGTGCTTGCTTCTACCTTTCTACAGTAAAAAGAAAAACCTCTGTAGGGATTAAGAACGATGGCATCCTCTGTCCACAGCAGAGCACCACCCCATGTGCTCGTTTGGCCAGGGAGGAGTAGGGGGAGGGGGAGGAGGGGGAGGGGTGGAGTTGTTGTGCACTTGTGGTTGCATGTTGTTGTTGTTGTTGTTGTTGTAGTTGTTGTAGTAGTAGTAGTAGTAGTAATAGTGGTAGTGGTTGGTGCGGTGTGCCTCTGCCATCTTTCATTGGGTGCCACCGCATTGCTGCATGTGCCCTCACACCCCCCACCAACCCTCTGACTGGCGCCCCCCCTCCTCAGTCTGCACATTTACCTTTCCAGTGCACTTGAGCTGTTTGTGTGCGTTATGTTAGTGGGGTTCTCTCTCTCTCTCTCTCTCTCCCTCCCTCCCTCCCTCCATCACACACATGCACAAACACACACACACACTCTCTCCCTCTCTCCCTCCATCACACACACGCACAAACACACACACACACTCTCTCCCTCTCTTATTCCCTTCATTCTGGACCAGTGGTTGGGTGCCAGGCTCTGGCCTAAGGGAGGCTGGGTCTGTGAGGGGCAAAGCCATAGTCATATGCCTGTGTCTCCCCCCCCCACTAGTGCTGCCAGTTCCACTGCACTACCCTCATTACAGAGGGCATATTAACCCTCAAGTCATCAACCTTTGACCCTTGTGTTGGAAATCCGCTCTTCCGTATCCTATTGGTTGCTATAAAGGATGCCTGGCATAGGCAGGTCTAGTTAATATAATGATATCAGTGCCTAAGTTTAGGTATGGCATTTAATAAGGATTATGGATGAATCATATTTCTGGCTGTAGGATGCATTCAAAGCCCTTTATATCTCCTCTTTTTTTCCCCCTTGAATCCCCCCCCCCTTTTTTATTGCACCTATAAAAATCTGTAGCCTTGCAGTATGGGAAAACCTAACAACCACAACAATAAAGTTTTACAAGCCATATATTTTATTATTATTCTGTTTTTTCCATTTTTTATTTTTTTTGCATTTCAATTCCGAGCTAAATATTCATTAGAGATGGGGGCTGAGGGTAGGAGAACACGCGTGTGTAAGACTCCCCTCCAGTCATGTTAGTCAGGCTTCACATTGACCCACTAAAGTCCCAACTCTCGGCTTCGTGCTCATACTGTTGACGCATTGGTCATGGCTCACTGTCTGCAGTCGTGCATGCCAGCTGAATTCTTTTCTCTCTCTTTTTTTTTTTTTTTTTTGTTTTTTTCTTGTTTTTTTCCCCCTCTCATCTCTGTGCTTTCTCACTCACTCTCTGTCTCTGTCTGTCTGTCTGTCTGTGAATGTCTGTCTGTCTGTCTGTCTGTGACTGTCTGTCTCGCTTGTCTTTGCTCCTTCGCTCCCTCGCTTTCTCTCCTTTCCATAAACATGTAAACTGTGCTGTGACAAGCTAATGTGTTTATCCATTCCACTAAATTCCCAGGTGACTTTCACCTGTCTCCCCCACCAGGACATGACAGTAACGAGAGCAAACAGTTGAGCTGGTGTGCCCCCCCCCCAGTTCTTTCTCTCTCTCCCATACCCCCCCCACACACACACACACACACACACTACACACACACATACTCACTCACTAATCCTTCCATGTTTCCTCCACAGGCCGGGCGGAAGGACAAGAGCGATGCCCTGAACACGGCCATCGACAGGATGACAAAGAAGACCCGTGACCTGCGCAGACAGGTTAGTTCCTCTCCACGTCCTCCCCCTCCTCCCATTTGTCTCCCTTCCCTCTCTTCCCACCATCATCTCCTCTCCTTCCCCTCCCCCTTTCCCCTTTTTTTCCCCCTTTCCCTTTCTTTCCCCTCCCTCCTAAAGATCCCTTCTCTTCATCCCTCTCTCACTCTTCCTATCTTTCTCCCAGTCATCCCTCCTTCTCCCCTCCCCCTCATCCTCTCCAACCACCACTCTACTCGCCTCCTTACATTAATGATGAGCTGCACAGATCTACCATTGATTTTTTTTTTTTCCTCCCTTTTTAATGCCCTGCATCATTAATATGGAAAATATTTTGTTTTCAAAGTCCATTCTAGACAGGCTGTTTAGCCCCCTCCTCCTTACCAGGAACCCACACAGCAGCCCTGCAGTCCACATGTTGCAGAGTAGATGCTGATGTTTGTTTAGAAGATGTAAACATGAACCTTTTTGCAGGCAGCTTTATTGGGTCGCCTTCCAGTGGGCTTCTAGATGGCCTTCGCTCTCCCTTTTTACATCACTTGCACACGCTAGTTAGACAAAGGACGGACAAACGTAGACGTGTGTTTATTAATTTGGACAGCAGTCATCAAAAGCTGCTTTCAAGTCCGGCACAGTGCAAGCGAATAGGATTCTCCCTCCTTGATCTGTAGCTTGTAAGGCCATCAAAAAAGCTGTGACTTTATATGTGTAATGTTTGCTAAACTTGAGTACCGTAAAGATGAGACCAGAGATGTGCTGGGGAAATACGGAATGACTTGGAACTGTCAGCGGATAGTCAAGTATGCAGGTGACCACAGAAGCATTGTATCGTAGATCTTCAGCTGTTGAAGATGTGGACTATATTCTACCACTTCTGATAAAAAGAATAAGAAAACAAACAAACAAACAAACAAACAAAAAGAACATCAATTGGTGAGGCAGTTTTGTCAGTGTTCCGTTTGGACACTTAACATTCTATGAAA
>JASCQX010000093.1:6428049-6438049 GCA_030264415.1 Sardinella fimbriata
GCTCATAACTCTTTTATTGTTGAGTTATGCGATGTCAAAAGTCAGACAAAATGAATGGGGGTGAATGAGGATGCTACTGCTAAGTGATCATCTGCTATCTTCCCGAGGTTTCAATTCAGCCTCAACTTCCGGGTGTATTCCTTGCCCCTTGGCGGGTTTACGGATCACACTGCAAACTGCAAACATGGCAGCCTCACCGACTGCTGTTCCCCAAGATCAAGCTTCAAAAAGTACACCCCAAGGTTCTATTCCATTTGATATTACCAAACCCCCTGTTATTGAAGGCTTTACTCCTTTGCCACGGCATGAAGAAGAAGGGTTCAAGGACAAATTTATCAGGAAAACCAAGGAAAACCCTTTCGTCCCTCTTGGTGAGTTACATAAAGCTGGAACAGATAGCATTAGCTAACCACTGCATTACACAAGTGTCACAGAGCTCTATGCAATGCGAATTCTAGATTGTCTTAAAAATTTAACATCTGTTATGGAAGCCTTTAAACAAAAAGTGTACGATAGTGATCTTTCCAGTATTGCAGTTGAACTTGGGCAGTTATAGGACGCTTGACTCAAGTAATTAGAGGTGAAGTACAAATGGTTTGGACAGAGTGTACCTATCTCAGTGGTTGTATTTTCATCTGTTATATTGCCATTGTTGTCTTACTGTTAAAGCCAAACTGCTATAGCCAAATTTACTGTAAATAGTGTGAAATAGTGCGCGCAAGAATATTTCCATTCATACAGTACATCATACAGTTCTGCTGTACTGTACATTATGTATCAGTGTAAGGGGGCGTGTCCGAATCCTTCGAGACACTCGAGACTGCTTTTTCTGTGCTTTTTAGAGCAGCCGTTCTGGCCAATTCCATCAGTCACATTCAGGCTTTGCTGTGTTGCCTAGCAGTCTGCGTTCTTTTGTTACAAAGCAAAATGATGCCTTACACAGACTTTTACACCGTCAATGTCGATAGTATCCTGTGGAGGTCAAAGCATCCACTTGTCTAGGATGTGATTAAAAGACACCACAATAGTGAATAAAAGGCTTGACACAATGTATCAACATGCACAAAAAGCAGAACGTCATGCATTCCTGCACGCATGATACAGTGGTCTAACAGAATATCCAGTGCTTAGTCATTCCCTTCCTTTGGCTCAAATGACATGGGTCAACAGCACACAGAAATGGATAAGTAGACATCATTCAATCATTCAGTTGCCAATCCTATTGATTTCTCTCCCCACAGGCTGCCTTGGAACAGCTGGTGCACTGTTGTATGGTCTACGTGCATTCAGACTGGGTAAAACCCGACACTCCCAACTCTCTATGAGGGCGCGTATCTTTGCTCAAGGATTCACAGTTGTTGCTATAATCGTTGGAGTTGTAAATACGGCATTGAAGCCAAAGCAATGAGCAGAGGAAGCAGTTGTATTGTGGTGTTTTCCTAAATCTGGACCATTGGATTAACCGGGATGGAAAGTGATATCATGTTTGCACCCCCCTCCCCTCAACACACACGCATTGGCCTTCAGAGGCCATTCCTGACAATTGTCCTAGTCGGACAAATCTTTGGCAGGCGGCACAGTTGACATACTATGTATTTAATTTTCTTTTGGTGGTGTTTCATACCACAGCAATGTAATTAAAGTATCGGCAAGGCGCTTGCCACTCTGACTTAGGTTAGTTGTCTGATTTCATTTGCAATGTGCCTTTCATTATGTATTGGCTTGCCATCACTGTTGTATGTATATAAAAAAATGTTTGCTGCAGTGTTCAAAAAGGTAGAAGGGAAGGGAATGACTGTCATTCCCAAATGTCACTGTCCTGTCTTAAAAGTGAAGTGTGTATGTGAATCAATCAGTAGTCCTGTTATTTGATGTTGCTAAGAGCTGTCGGTAGGTATGGGAATGAGAGAATTTGACACTATGTGGACCAAATTTGTGAAACAGCAGCTAACCCTAACCGATGGAGGTATAAGGAACTTTGGTTTACCTTTTCTCATTCTTATACCTACCAAAAGAACTTGGCAACATCGAACAGCAGTACTATTGATTCACACTGGGTTTCTCCTTTAACTTTAAAATGTGTAGAGATCCTTCTTAGATGCAAATGTAAACCAAGGATTAAACTTTGATAGTTCTCAGGACAAATTATGTGAACATACTGCTGCATTCTGAACAATGTTCAATAGTGTTCTATTAGAGATCAGTGCTATTATTATTCTATTAGAGATCAGTGGGACAGCAGTTAATTCACAACCTTCAATAAAGGGAGCTTTGCTGAAAATATTTTTTTTGTAAAGAATTTATAAGACATGGTAAACCAATCATTATCTTGACCAATGTTTTATTGAAGAGTTTCAGTTCTGGAGAAATATCAAGTCATGTAACTTCCAACCGTATCTGAATGCAAACCTTGTGTGGGGAAAATGCATCAATGCACAAGTGGCTCCATCTTTATATAAAAGAATGGTCAAGAACAAGTAGCCAGCATAACAGAATTATGGATGCAATGTCAAAGGCCTCATTAAGACATTCCCTGTGGTGCTGTCATGCATGATTAGCATGTCTTTGGCAGTCGATGAACAGAACCAAAAAAAAAAAAAAAAAAACCTTGTGCAAACCACATTTTGTTAGAGTATTTGACTCCAATATCAGAAGGCCTCATTATAGTGTCCTGGTATGTGATCAGCGCTACTGCTTCAGTGGAGTGATGTAATTGAGGCAAAAGCTGCTTTCAAAGCCTGCAAACATACAGGTAGTATCTAACCTGTTCAAGGTGAACAGTGAAATAACATGACCTATGCAAGTATGGTATGGTACTGACCTGATAATGACTTAAAAGTAACAAATATTCAAGGATCAATCATGTGAAAGATGCATATTGAAATTCTACCCATTTGAAATGGATACACAGATTATTAAACCAACAACACTACTGGGAAAATGGCAAATATTCCATGACAGGAATATGAAAAATCAGTGTGGTCTGTAAGACTTCTTCATTTACTTCAAATAAGTGAGGAATTGGTTTATGATTCCAGTAAGCTTCAGGTAAGAACTTCAAGGCGTTTAACTTTGTCTTATTAGATTTTGGCCCCAAGTTAGGTTATGTGATTACAAACGAGCATACCTTCAAATGGGGTCTAAAAGGCATATTCTTCATAAGGCAGAGAAAGGTTAAAGTACAATATTAGCGGAGTGAACATTTAAAAAAGGAAAAGGGGGAAAAAAAAGCAACAATGTATTTGCTTTGCTTTTGAAAATAAAAATAGTCATCATTCCCACCCAATTTAAAAATAAAGTGCAACGAAGCAGAGGCAAAGGACATAAAACAAACCAACCAACCAAAAACCAACGAAAAAAAAACAAAAAGTGCCTCTAGGCTTTGCGCACCAGGGGTGTCTGTTTCAGGGATATAAGGACAGAACGCATGCGGGACACGTCCTTAGATTGCTTGTTGGTTTTGGGATTGAAGTCACAGAGTCGTGCCACCTTCTCCCACTCGGTGCCCGGGCTGTCATCACCACACTCCTTCAGAAAGGCATCTTCAGAAGCCCTAGAGAGAGAGAGAGAGAGAAGGAAAGATTCAGTGGAGGCTCCTTCGGGTTACAGTGCCAAGGTGATAAGTTCACACACTGCCACAGTTAAGCCATGCCCATGACTGTCCAGAGTGATTTGATTTGATTTGATTTTATTTTGCTCATTTACAGAGATGGAGTGGGTGCTCAATCACTATAAATTTACTATATCATTTCCATCCAACGACATGCCCCATTAAGGGTAATTTGAAATCGAATCATAAAAACGTCAAGCAATACCAGGCTCACAAATTAACATTCCATGATGATGATTATTATTATTAGGATGATTATTATGGGTTCAAATATAGATCTCCCCACACAAAAAAAGGATAATTCAGTGGCTTGTGATTGCATGTGTAAGAGTAAATAAATAAATAATGGAGGGAAAAAAAAAAATCACGCATCCACATGCAGACTGAGTATTCTAGGCTGAAACGCTACAATGGGGATGAGATATCCTAAACATACACAAAGCCTATCACATCACAGTTGGGTTGGTTGAAGAAAGCCTTATCAGTGATCCTTGTGCGCAGGTAGCCATGAAAGCAGGGGAGGAAAAGGAGAAGGACAGAAGGGGGGGGAAAGTAATTATTTTCACACCAGCGAAGCACAATCCATTACAGCATTTAGGCAAAGAAATGCAACCTACAGTACAAGAGCCCAGAGAAGACTGAGTATAAAAAAACAATTATTGTATTTTTAAAGGACTTGTTTGATAAATATGTTTGCTAATCTGTACATCTTGTAACCCGATATCAAAAATGAGGTGCTGCAAGATTGTATTCATTTAGCTCCCCTTCACTAAACTCAAGGGGTTTCATTGGGTGGGCATACATTCTGATAACTGTAAATAAATAATTAAACAAATAAATAACCAAGCAGATGACTGTTAATACAGGTGAAGTGTATACACTAAGCATGTGGCTTTAGTGATCAGCAGTCAGAACTGGGCAAAATGCAATGCGCTATGGCAAATGTCTTATGCCTTATGCAGATATTACAATCTGTTATAACAGCATGAGATGATGTCAGACAATCATTCCCATGTGTGTTACTGATTATTGGTTCATATTGGTTAATTCAGTCTTCTCTGTGTGCACGGAAAATAGCAAAATCCCAATCCATAATGCAAACCGATACCGTTCTAGACTTGGACAAAGTCTGTAGGAAAGTATGAAATAAGGCTCATATTAGTATTTCGAAGGAATATCCTAAAGAGCAAACTCTAAAGACTTCTTGAAAATCGGTAATATCAAAGATTACACATCATAAATGTATTTAAAGCTTAGGAGAACAATTTTGCAGGCTAGAACTGTAAAGGCTGATGATAGATAGGACATGTCAACTAAATAACAAATAGAGCCCTCCCTTCAGTACACATGTAGTTTGGTTGAAGCGCGAGTGCTTGATGTTACTGACTGGCCTAAGTTTTGTCAACTACCCATTTTCTTTGTTTCCCTAAACAGAGCCATTACTGTGGAATCCTTTTTAGCACACACACTGACTGACTATTATATCAGAACATTTAACTTATTTGCTCAGAAAAGTCTACAGTACTGCAACACAAGACTTCACCATTAACAATTGACTTGACTTACCAAAAACTTATAGTGAATTTTACAACCATTAAATCCCCCCCAATAAAAAGAAATCTGGTGCAGGTGCTCCATACCGGTTGTTGGCCTTGTTCTTCTCCAGCTGTTCACTCTGGTGGTGATGCCAGTCTTCAAGCTCCTTCCTTGCCTTCTCCTTCCACTCAGCCTCCGCAGCTTTAGAGGCTGCATCTGAATGCAATCAAATGAATGCACAGGGTCAGACTTGGCCAACATGATCTAATCAAGCCAACAGAACTGTGTAGATGACAGATAGAAGCGACCACATGAAAACCTCATGAAATGATCAGAGAGATAATGTAGCAGGTTTTGTAAAATGTTAGTGACAGGCAACATAAATTCCACATTCCTGGCAGTGGGTAGTTTTTTTTGTATACAGAAAAAGAGAGTACAGTAAAAAGGCTTTAAATGACAAAAAAAGGGTACAAGTAGATCACCTAATTCTTCCAGTCGTGCCTTCTGTTCCTCCCTCCACTTGCGCAAACTTTCAGGCTCCTGTCGCAACTGGTCAACCTGGGCGATGGCAGCATAGCTGTCTGATGTGCCGTTTGAATCCTTGAGGGGTCATAAAGACCAGTGAGCCATACAATAATAAATTATATGAACAAAACTGCATACTATATATTTGAATGTTCAAAATCAATGTACTCAGAGGTAGACTAGTCATACTTGCATACAAGAGACTACAGATGGTAAATCAAACAACTAGGTAGTATGGATTATTTTTCGAGTAAACAGCAATCAAGTGCAAACTCCATCCTAACGTAACGTATTCTTACCTGAAACATATCCCCGTTTACCGCAGCTGGTGCTTCATCAAAGGCATCTATTAAAGGAATAAAACCCAAAGGCTGTTATTGTGTGTGTTGCACTGGTCAAGAAGAATATGTCTAGTTGAGTAACGTTACATTCCTCCTCCTACAGCAAAACGTCAAGAAGCAGGAATTTTGCGGAACCAGTTTTGCAAGGATGATTCAGTTGCAGTTGCATCCTCAACTTAACATGCGCCGAGTAAAATCGACAGGCTTCTTCTGCCCAAGGAATATCAAAGAAAAGAGGCCACATAATCATCTTTCAACTCTGAGGAAATGGGACATGGGATGAGGCGGCCTATCTGCTTCGCTAACTGGTGCACCATTGGCAGGAACGAAAGGAGAACCAGTGGCACCTGCCTGCCTGGTGTGGTCTGTTAGCTTACTGACGTCATCACTTGAGTTACACTAACTTAGCTGAATCATCAAGTCAAACCAGAAATGATCTGAGTTGTGATATTTTAAGGCAATGTGAGCATATTTTGACAGATTAGTACGAAATTAAGTTAATAAAGCAAGATATCCATTTAACATGCGTCAGCTATTCTTTATTGTATGCAATGTCAAGGAGCCAAGCTACCTGAACATCATAGCAACAGCTAACGTTAGCATAAAGTGAGATAACCATGAAAAGTAACGAAAAACTTGACACTAGCAACAATTCGTTGAACTATGACTTTTCATGCATTACGTGCTTTGTAAAGACTAATATTACACGGATACAGATTAGCAACAGACGAAGGAAGCTAGCCGATGATGGCTAACATTATTGCTAGCCACAACCTACTCACCATAATCATTTACTTCAGGGACCGAATGTTCCTCCTCTTGTGGTTGTTCGGCTTCTTCCAACTCTCCGAATCCTTCACCGTCATTCTCAATCCCAGCAATTTCACTCTCCTGTTGAGCCAGAAACGCTGCGGCGGGATCTTCTTCAACGGGATGGACACCGTTGTCAGGAGATGAGAGCCCAAAGTCGTCAGCCATTTTTCGATGCTACTAGCTATGTGAGTGTACGTGGAAATCAAATCCCAGCTGTCAGAACTTTTAGTTCCGCAATTGAATAGGTGTTGGTGCACCAGCTGCAGCGCTGATACTCCCCGAAAAAGAAATCTACTTTGATCTTCGAGAATACAAGTCTTTATAGGTCAATTAAACCCTTGGCAAAATAATAGTCAGGCCACATAGCATCTAAATGCTCAAACTTACTTGTCTAATCAGTAAAATGGTGAGCGAATTCATTTCTATGACTAGGCCTTTGTCTCCACCTACTGGTAAAATGCGATATTGACAGAGCAATTAAAAGTGATAAGGCTGATAGGCTCACCAGGAAGTTTATGGCAGAGTAGGCTATGTATGTAGCCCATGTATGGATGGATGTATGTGTGTAGGCTATGTGTGTATGTATAAAGTCTGTATAATATACTGTGTGTGTGCGTATGTGTGTGAAGGCTATGTGTGTATTATTCTGTTAAATGTTTATGTAGGGATTTATTACAGGTGAATAGCCTACCACTGCTTAGTTTGACTTTGTATCGCTAAATGAATAAATAAATAATTTTTCACATAAAAATATTTTTTTCACAATATATTGGGGGCAGGCAGCAAGTTGATCAAGGGGAGATGCCTACGATTTGAGACAAAAATTAAATTAGCCTACGCTAAAAAAAACATGCAAGATCTCATAGTGCACCTTTAATAATGTCGAACATGTCATGGATTTTTTTGTTTGGTTTGGTTGTTTGTAAAAAGTGGAGATTTATTTGTCAGAGTTGCACATATTGCGAATATTAGCCTTTTCTAATACTATACCTAGCTCTATTTAGATTCACAGTAGGCCTACACTGTACAAAATAACCACTGTATTAGCCGAACAGTTCACAGTGAATCAGCAAAGTGACATAGCCTACTTATGCCCATCTCTATGTGTTCTTCTTTTTTATAAGTGCTATGTGGTAAGCTGTTGCAAAATTGTGCAACAAGTGACACTGATGCTGTAAAGACAGAGATGCAATATCCACACCAAACTCGACCAACTGTTGTTGTCAGGATGCATTAGTCTAAATATGCCTCTAAATCATTTGTTGCATAGCCTACAAATGTTATTTTTGACATTCAGTGGTCAAACATGCAATGTCAAAGTTACCCTAGTTAGTAGCCTATGGTGCCTTGGTGGGCATGAGCCAGAAGAGTTTTAGGCTAGTGGATGACCATTTGATTGGGTCCCCTTAAGTAGCCAAGACTACACTACCTTTCTTTTAATATTGTATTTAGGCTACGTTATAATTTGTGTTTGTAAAAAGATTGTTTGTTGTTAACCTTTTAGTCTGGGGGTTTAGTGGAAGTAAAGTTGGAGAAACATTTCTACTTCCATGCTGATTTCCCAAATCTAAACGGTCTTCCTAGATAAGAAATGTTACATCAGGTTAATCAGTCTGCGAATAAATGGTTAGCCTACATCAATGAACTCTCCATCAAATTCCACTGTGTGATCAACTGTATAAAGAATAGGCTGCTCCGAATTCCGGTTACACGTGACTCTGACGTCTAAACCGAGCCATACTAAATGGAAATCCGAGCAAGATCCACTGTTGCTGTTAACAGAGGGGTGGCTGGTGCCCTGACGTCCGTCTCAAGGAAGTTTGAAGTTACAGTGTGGCTTGTTGATTGATTCTTTGTAACCGGGACAAAGATTAGGCTATCAGGAATGAGCGAGGTAGGTAATAATCAGACTTTTTGCAGGCCTAGGCTTGCTTTGCACATTCATTGATCGAAAAAAACCCAGTATAGTTGGCTAGTTTTAAATATGTGATTTTTCAATGAAAACGTCATTACCCAAGTAATCACTAAACTGTGTTGATTAACCATACAGTTTATTATTTTTTGACAAGGTCTATAACGTTTAATTTCTTTTAGCGGATTGTTTTAGCTTGTACACGTTTTTATCTTTGTAAAAAATTGCCTTCGTGAACTATATTCTTGGAACTCCAGCGAGCCTTGAGACGAACGCCTGGAAGTAGCTTATCCTGCGGTCCGGCATCTGGTGCGAAGGCATGTCGTTCCGGGGTCTAGTACACTTTCTTGTTGTTCAAATCCCGAAGTGTTGAAATCAAATTGAAAGCTACGATGTCTTAGAATTTTAAATGTTTATTTTAGGCATAAAAACTCAATCCTAATGTAGCCTTTGCAAGCACCATGGTGGCTGTTAGACTGTTATAATTGGAACTCCAGTCCTACCGGAACGCACAAGTTAGATTAAAATATCTAGCCTACTTTAAATGGTGCACACTTTTACACAAAGGCCTAACAGATGTTCTGACTACTGAAATATGACCTGCATGTAAATATTTAATAATTGAATGTACTTTGTGTTAAATATTATTATAATAATGGTTGGAAGTCACATAAATCACATGTACACTAGTCTATTTGCTGAAGCTCACACTGAACACAGGATGATCATTATTGACTTGTGTCCATCTGAACCTTGCCATTCTCCCATTTCCAGATTAGAGGGAGCTAAGATCAGGTAACAGTGTCCCTTGGATAAAGATGGTGGCTGTGTGCAAGTGGCGTTTATAGTATTTTGTGTTCCAGGTCCAGCTTGTTCACTTGAAGACAAGTGATGCACTGTCTGTTGTGGCCTCATCTTGTATAGTAAAAGAATTTTAGAAAGTCCCCCTAATTCCCTTTTCAACAGAGTGGTCGGTAAAAACATAAGTCTGGCACCGGGACACTGGTTGTTTCAAATGAAGAGGCTGACTGCCCGTGTCTGTTTTATGACTGTGAAAATCTTGAGCTAGTAGCCTACATGTCACAATTACAGACAGACTTAGCTTAGTTTCCCTAAAGTGCACATTCCATGAAGTGCATTGGTCTGCACTTGGAAAATGTTGACTCTCCTCTTGCCCTCATTTGCATCCTCTATGTCCCTTGTTGTCAGTATTTGTTGTTTTTTGGGCACTAGCTGGAGCTAGAGAGGGACTCTTGAGCAGTT
>JASCQX010000093.1:6554654-6565529 GCA_030264415.1 Sardinella fimbriata
CGGTGTCAACCACTCATTTGCACCCTGGGCAATACAAAAAACGGGCTTAAAGTGTAAAATACCGAACTATACCTTTACTGGAATAATGCGGAGAGATTACTGTAGCACACACATACAAACACACACACACACACACACACACACACATAGTGAGAAAGAGAAATACATAACCTATCCTGGTATTAGCGTGGTGTTTCCATGGCAACGCTATTTCCTAATGACATGGCTCTGTTGAGTGGGCTGATTTGAAGGTGTAATTTGAGCCTTCATGAACGTGTGTGTGTGTGCAGTGTGCTTGTGTGTGCGTGCCGTGTGTGTGTGCAGTGTGTGTGAGTGTGTGTGTAGTGTGTGTTTATGTGTGTGTGCAGTGTATGTGTGTGTGTGTGTGCGCTGTGTGTGTTTGTATGTGTGTTTGTCTGTGTGTGTGTGTTCAGTGTGTGTATGTGTGTGTATGAGTGTGTGTATGTGTGTGTTTGTATGTGTGTGTGTGTGTGTGTGTGTGCGCTGTGTATGTGTGAGTGTGTGTGTGTGTGTGTGTGCGGTGTGCGGTGTGTGTGTGTGTGTGTGTGTGCGCTGTGTGTGTGTGCTGTGTGTGTGTTTGTGTGTGTGTGCGTTGTGTGTGTGTGTGTGTGTGTGTGTGCAGTGGCGTTGCCAGGCGTACATGTACAGCCATACACACCACACATACACACACAATAGCATGCATACACAACAGCACACATACACACATGGCTTTATGGTGTGGACACATGGACATGTCCTGAAACCTGAACATTTCCAACATGCTCCCGTCTCTCTCTCTCTCACACACACACACACATACACATGCAAACATGTTCACTTATATCTCACACACACACACACACACAAAAACACACACACACACACTCACACAAGCTAACATGCTCCCCTGTATCATTAACACACACACACACACACACACACACACACACACACACACACACACACACACACACACACATACACAGCGCACACACACACACACACACACACATACACAGCACACACTCACACAAACACAATCTTGCCCTAGAGCTTCCTGGCTAAAATAAACCCCATTGCTCAGATAGCTGGGGGGTAGGGGGGGGATGATTGCTCCAATGATGACGATAACGATGATGTTATTAGTAACAAGCGTTCTGATCACTGCCGTGCCTTTTGTCTCACTAATACATTGCGTAATCTCCCATCAGCAGATTTCTGTTTGATATTCAGCTGTACAGACAAGACCCCCCACGCCCACTTCTTCCTCTGCCTGTCGGATGCTTCGCAGAGGATGCCTGGCAAATGTCCTCACGGAGCGGAGCCGCGTGGAGACGTTGGCGTTCCTCTCCGGTGAAAGCACCGCAGTCGGGCTGAGCGACGTGGCTGCAACGGCAGCGAGGACGGCAACAGCGAGGACGGCAACGGCGATGGCGGCGGCGGAGGGGAAGGGATTAGGTCACGTTTGGCTTCTCCTCCATGGCCTCGCCGCGCGCCGTGCCCTTTGGAGCCAATTAAATTCTTTTATCAGTGTCATGTCCCCGAAGGAAGGCATCATTGAGCAATCACCAGGCATAATTCACGGCACAATGATGAACGACAGCTATAACATGTGCTTTACGAGTCCATCAGTGCTTTACAGTGTTCGTTGAGAAATTAATTTAATTAAAATTGCTCTCTGGAATATTGAAAAACCATTTCATGTGCCACTGGCTTAACAGAGTCGCCGTGACGTTGGTCATGTCAAAAGTTCTGGTCGAGTGGATGTTCACCCCCCCCCAAAAAAAGAGAAAGACATTGGGGGGAAAAAAAAGGAGAAAATTCTCAACTGTTTCATTTTGCCTCCATCATTCTCTGGGCAAGAGATGAATGCTCTCATAATCCTGACAAAACAAACCGAACCACAAGAGGCCGAAATCGGCCGACGTGTTTAGACATGACAAGCATGTCTGTCGCCTTGAGGATGCCAGCAGTGTTAAGTTGCATACTGAGTGTTGTGTTGTGTTGTGTTGTGTTGTGTTGTCTTGCCTTGTGTTGTGTGCTGTGTGGTGAGCGATCTGTGTTTGCGGCCGGACAACAAATATTTACTCGAGCGCCGGTCAAGGCTTTAGAGAGCGCTCCCTGAAATTCCAACATGGATTGATGACAAGCCCTGGAAGCTTAAAGATATCCTGGACATTCATCACTTCTAGATCATAGGATTCCAAGCACCTTTCAAAAAGCACCTTCATGTGCGTCAAATGTTCAAATTAAAACATCCCTCGAAAAGCTTTGCTGATGAAAGCTGCCTGAAATCAATGGCATCTGCCTTGAACAAAAAAAAAGAAAAAAGAAAACCCTTTAAAGCAGCTTCTTCTCACAAGTCTGGTCCTGAGTCAAACTGGCACATCTGTCTACAATGAAAATACTGCAAGTTTGGACTGGTTGATTCCGGTAAGATTAATAACGGAATGGGGCTGTGTGTGTGTGTGTGTGTGTGTGTGTGTGTGTAGAGGGGGATGGGGGCTGCCTCATCATATCCTGTTGAGAGTCGCAAAGAGGGATCACAGGGGCCAATTGCACTTATCTATGGTGATAAGTATCGTCCAGCAATCTCTTAATTACCTTCCAGCGGTACCTTGGTGAACGAGAGAGGAGAGAAGAGAGAAGAGATGCTGAGCGAATACTAACCAAGAGAAAAAGACGGAGGGGATGAGAACAGAGGGCATGATGGGAAGGTGGAGGAGGACAGACAGGAAGGTCAGGAATGGTGAGGATTATGGAGATCATGGAGAGGGGTGTGTGTGGTGAGGGAACGTCTGGGTTGAGAAGGACAAACCCTGTGGTGTGCTGCTTGCACACCTGAGTAGATCGCTATAAGAGTGTGTGTGTGTGTGTGTGTGTGTGTGAGTGTGTGTAGGCGTGAGCACATTCCCCTTACATGGCAGCATCACTACAATACCTGCCATACAGTAGATGTTGTTCCCCACCCAACCCCCTTCCCACACACACTCTACCATCACAATGGGTACTGAAGAACTTAGGTCAGCACTGGGGGAAACCTAACTTGGAGCCGTAGAGTTGAAATGTGATTTGATCTGTTCCTTCCAAAGACTCGAGCGGTGTGGCAGAGTCAGACGCATGCAAACTTTAACCCTAATGAGGGTCCCAGGGCAGCTCAACAGATGCCTGCATATTTCAGATTTAATTTGGCATTCATCTTCCCTGTACAGGTTTTTTTTTTTTTTTTTTTTTTTTAATCTCCACACTTCTTGCCACCTTGCCTCTCTCACACTCTCTCTCTCTCTCTCTCTCTTTCTCTATTCATATTCTCTCTCTTTTCTTGAGAGTCTGGGGAACGACAGTGTGGTGTCAAACAAATCCTACCCCTGGAACCACTAGTGACACTCCTGTACCCGGCTTCTGTAACCTTTAGCGACAGCAGCACAGCACTTTGATTTCCTTGGCAACAAACTGAATACAGATCTGGGCTCCCTTCTGCGTGCCAGTCTCACGCTCGCTCGCTCGTACGTTCGTTCGCTTGTTCGCTCGCTTCTCTTCCTCTCCCCCACTCACTTCTCCCTCCTTTGTCCTCCACCCCTCTCTGCTTCATGGGGGCTTTTGAATGGTGTGCTGTGCTGTGCTGTGCTGTGCACAAGTGTGCGAGAGAGAGAGAGGTTAGAATTGATGCTCCATGATGAGATGAACAATTGAGGACGGCGCTACAATTCTCACTCACTGTATTTATTATTGTGTCGCACTCGCTAGTAATATTGTTACATCTGAGAGGGTTTTTTTTTTTTTACTGTATTATGCCTGTATTAACCATCTGAATGGTGACACAGGTGAATGGAAATTGCTTTCATGATGAATTTACCTCCCAAATGAGTAGGACACATTCAGATTCACATTCATTGTAACACAATTTTAAATCCAAATCACTCTAAAATACCACCTACTCTTAATCAGGTTATAACAGCCCCGTGAATAAACTGTACTTTCTCAGGAGCAGCAGTGCATGAAAAGGAAGCCAGTCAGGCCATGGTGAGGAAATCAATATCTATCCAGGCACCAGTCTTTCCGTCCAATGAGATTACATAAGGCAGACCGCCCCGTTCAAATCATTTTAAGACCCGAACGCTAATCAATCCGAGAATATCAAAGCCGCTCGAGTGGCCCCAGTGACATTGTGTAGACCTCCAGCTTAAGCGGGGCTTTTCCAGCAGGGTGAGATACTGACGACTCAGCCCTCGTTTTCTGCAGCCATCTCGAGTTTTATTAATGACCGAGATATACCCATATGCAAGCAAAGGCGTGCATCAGCAGGATAGTTTTACGATCCCATTTCTGTTCCATTATATTCATCACATGGCTGGAAGTCAGGCCTGGCCTGTGCAGCGAAATGCAAGACAAATTAGCTGTAGTGTAAATAAAACCTGCTCCGATTTGGATCCATTTTTTTTCAGTGCTGTGAGGATAACATATGTGCTAAAATATACAATGGTAAACACACTGTTTACAGAAGAGTAATAATCGCAGAAAGGTATTTCTTGATGTGAGAGTTTCTTAAATAATAATATTGTGGCAAGAATGCGACAGATTATGGATAATAAAAAGGTATGCAGCGCAACGGAAACTTGTTATTCTGGAGAGGATCCTATATCTTTCAAAGGACATAAAATTATGTTTTGCCTGAAGCAAATGGGAAGCGATTTGGATATCAAAGATGGTCATTCTTTGGAGAGAGCACACTTCATTTCTTAATCTGAAAATGAGCTTGATGTGTACAACAGAACATTTCCATAATTGTGTCTGAATAATAAGGTCAACGACCTTGCATGTGATGACAAGGATTCGCTTTTACATTGTCAGAAACAAATGACCAATTACATTTGTTGGGGTGTTAAGACAATTTGCCAATCCTAAAGACTTTTTGTTTTGTACTACACAGATTTAATAGTTCACTTAGACACCCTCAAAAACGGCAGACTTTTTTCCCTCGTATTTTTTGTGAATGGGCGGAGCATTTAAAATAGCTAATGAGGAGGCTGGAGCACAGTGTCGTCTACAGAGATGATCCTGCATTGCTGCCTGGCCTCCAGCCATCTCGGCTGCTTGGGAAATGCCAGTGTGATGCTAACGCACCTTGACGGAAACACGTGCTATATAGGTCAGTGTTGCTACCTTTCCTCGCTCATACGGCAAGGCGCATCCTGCCAATTTGCCAACCCAGGCACGGAGGCAGGCATTAACATTCAAGCACAGCATGTCGTGCCGGATGTAAGTTTTAACTGGGAATGAATTGATTACAGTACGCAAGTGTGAGTCAGGAAATGAATGGGATGACTTAAGTCTTTGGTATGGATGCTGAGGATGAGCAGAGAAAGAGAGGAGGAGGAGGTGGTGGGAGAAGTCAAGAAACAATTTAGATTAACATTTTAATCCGTTATCTAATTACTGGCAATCCCTAGGGTTGAAACAAGAGGCTCTGCTATCCTCATAGCTGAGCTACAGAACAATTTCAACTTAGTTACGGAGGTAAATGGCTTGTGAGCTAAATATAGTGAGGCAGAGAAAAGTCCGGAAACAATCGAGGCAAACACACAATTTCGACAAAAGCACAAAAGTGACAAACTGAAACTATGCAACAGTTTACCCCACAAGCAAAGTGCACAAGGGAGCCCTGGAGACTAAAAATAATAGTCTGTTTTCTTGTCGTTCTAATTGTAGGTGAACCATGACAGAAAAGGTGCTGGAGGTTGGTGATAAAGCTGACACTTCGCCATGTTTTCACCTGCCACAATACCCAACTTCCTGCAAAAGGAGAGCTCGTCAGAGCTGTGCAATTCAAAAAAAGAGACTTCTTCTGTTTAATTAATGAGACAAAGGGCCACCCATCCCACCCCTAACCCTCCCCCCTGGCCAACATCAGAGGGTCATTTGGGAAAACGAACACGAAAAAGGGAAAAAAAAAAAAAAAAAAAACACACAAATTCATTTACAAGCTAGAGACAAAGCAGTACCTGTTTGGGTCCTCATTATTAGGACAATATGCTAATAGCTGCCTTATCCCCCAATTCAACGCATCTGAAAGACACCAACATCACACGCACACACAAAAAATAAATAATACCTCCTAATTAGGTTCACATTATTCTTTAAGAAAAAAAAAATAGCACCTTGTACTGCTGATTTGTACTTAGGACTCAGCAGGCAGGCTTAGGGAAGACTGTTTGGTGGGTGACAAGGAGACGCTGGTGAAGTAATCTCTCTGTGTCTCTCTCTCTCTGTGACAATCTCTCTGTTGTGCTTACATATCAACCCTTGCTTCCATACGAGATAGGCCCTTCCAGACTACACACTGGGCACGCTGCGTGATAGCGTCTTTTGATGCATGCGGAACAGGCGATCCGATACAGCCACGACAAACACACGTCTTCTTAACCTCGTTTTTTTTTTTTTTTTTTTTTTGTCGCACAAACCATGGAGAAAAATGATGGCGAAACGTCTTGTCTTTTTGTGCGAGCACGTTCCAATCGCATGACAGGGTAGTTATCATAGACAAAACCTGTTTTAACAAAACAGTGCAAAACAAGGAGCAGCAGCCATATGACTGTCTGAGCAAGTGATGGAGACACAGAGGTTAGGCGACATGAAAGGAAAACAGTGCTGGGACTTCACGCGATAAGAGTAAAGCCTGTCTGGAAATAAAAGACAAAGCGAGGAATCTGATGTTGCCTTTTCCCTCTGAAGCTGCCGCCACCGCCGCCTCCCCCATCCAACTCAGCACCCCCCCCCCCCCACCCCACCCCCCCTCGCTCCCCCGTCCCCTTGCCTCCCCTCCCTAAAGCAGACTTGAATACATATTTAAGGCATCAGGCTCCAGCAGCTGAAGAAACCTGATTTGTGCTTGAACTGAATTCTGATTAATCCCTTCATTTTCCTTTTCTCTTTTTCTTTTTTTTCCCCTTCCTCCTCTCTCTCTCTCTGTCTCTGTCTCTCTCTCTTTCTCTCTCTCTCTCCACCTCCCCTCCTTTCTCTTCTCCCTCTCTCCATCCACCCCCTACCTCTACCTCTCAGTTCCTTTTGGGCTCTCTCCTGATCTCACGCGGGCGACTAGCATCTCGGGCCCCCTGACCGCCGCCGCCGGCCTTGAATACAAATTAGAAAAAGCCCATCTTTTATTACTCAAAAGGCGCCACCTCCTAGGTGTCCTGTCCCAAATCCGGAGATCAAAGTTGGCCCATCCGACAGGAGTCAGAGAGTGGCTCCCCGGACGCGGGCTTTGTTGTGCGCCGATAAGGGCGGCGAAAGACAACCTACCCGGTGCTACGCTTTCGGGATTACGTGCGCCGAGACTGTGGCGTCTAATATTTGTACATTACGATGCCTGACCACTGAAGAAAGCATTATCGGTCCCCGCACTGTTCATCCGAAACCAATTCCAGACTCTGTGATGGGCACTGGCGAGATAAGAAATCTGGGTCGTGCGTTACGGACACATCTCCAAGGAAGTGACACAGCCAGACAAACAAACAATATCGTAATCAATATGCAAAGTTGAGCCCATGGCGGTGTGCTTTTATCAGGGCTTTGAAGCACTCCGATCCAATGTCTCACTTGCCCGAGCGACGCAACTTTCTTCACAGACACAGAAACAGAGGGTCAAAAGTAGTAGGTTCAATTCCCTGATTGCCACCATTTTACCCTTGAGCAAAGGCACTTAACCATGATGTCTCCATCTAGGGGAGGCTCGGCCCCGGAGTAATTGACAAATATAAGTTGCTTGTAAACAAATAAATAAAAAGACATAAGATTTGCCATACAGGCAGACTACACCACACTACATGGACCACTCCACTTGCAGGATTACAGCTGAACGTCCACTTGAATTTGCACGGATGCCACTTCCATTCCAAACCCCAGCTCTTCGGCCACTTGGCGGAGGCGCCCCGAAGGAAATAATCCCGGGCAGAGTGGTGAGTGAGGCGGACGACAAGCCACTCATTGTTTTAAAAGCAGATGCATCTAATGTGTCCGACTGTGCACATGGCACATAACTAAATTGCAGTGTAATATCTGCTTCTGAAGACATTCAGGGGTGGTGATTTACCTTTGAATGGTGTTTTAGGGCAACAGAAAATTACATTTAAATTGCCTATTGCAGAGAGGGTAATTTCACCCGTCGATATTCAAACAAATCAAATTTGTATTGTAGTTCAATTCAATAGCACCAATTCCATCAACATCAAGGTTAAGTATGACTTAGAAATGAATAAAAAGAGAAACAAAAACAAACAAGCAAACAAGCAATACAAAACAAACACGCAGTGAAATAATTCACTTCGGCTTCAACTTCAGCGTTCTCTGCCTGCCAGTGGCACATTATCATTGTTGCTTGTCTCGTGCACAAAGACAGCCAGGCATGGCACACCCAATTACATTACATCCAGAGAGAGAGAGAAAGCATGAGATTTGTATGAGCCATTTGAGAGCGTATGATACGCAAGAGCTGCAAAACTAGCCGCCGCGCTCTGGCTTGTTGGGGATGACATGTGCCTGGCACTGACAGGCATCAAGACGAGGTGGGACAGCGGTGTTAGCCTGCTAATAACACCTCACCACAAATTGGGAAAGAGGACAAGACAGAGTCTGATAACAAGGTGGCTGCTCTGAGAATGTCTGGAATTTTATTTATCTCTTCTTCACATACCCCCCTTCTCCCCCCTCCCTCCCTCCCTCCCTTCTTTCTCTCTTCCTCTCACACTCTTTCTCTCTTTTTCCATATTTCCATCTTCCTTCCGTGCTTCCTAACCCTCTGGGATAGGTTTATCTCAGTGCTCTGAACAGACAGCGACATTTTTCGGTGGTGAGACACAATTTATTTTCTTTGCGCACAGCTGTCACATCAATGATGGGTAATTTATGGCAACTGTGCTGCTAACTCCCACCAATAAGGCGATTTCTGAGGGGTGGGAAAAAAAGAGGAGGTTCAAATATATATGACCATCCTCACCTAGGGGAGAAAAGCTTAGGGGCAAAGGGGACTCAAGAGGGAGAGGAAGAGGGAAGCAGGTGACAGTGGTGTTGGGAGATTGGAGCACGCAGACACTCCACTAAAAAGACTGTCAGGGTAATAAGGTTTGCTGTCACATGAAGTCCTGAGAATCAGAGAGATGATGATGAAGGGTATGTCAACACCTGACCGCTGTTCAAGGGGTGTTCCCACGCTTTTCAGATCAAACTATTGAAACGACGCAAAATGAACTGAAACTGAATGAACTGAAACCATCTACTGTACAGTATATTGATATGTCATACTGTTGAGATATTCAGGGTCTGTCTTGTGTGCCACACTTCTGTTTAGTCTTTTCCCCTTCTTGTCAACTCCTGCTTATTTTATTTCATTTTATTTTATTTTATTTATTTATTTTTTTTTTTTTGGGGGGGGGGGTCCTGTTTTTTTTTTCTTTCTATTTCTAGCCCAGATCTTCAGCATGATGTCTCCAAACAGGAAGGCATAGCCTACAGTACACGCTGCCAACGGGTGAGAGCTGGACCTCCTGTTGCTTCAAGCCCTCATCTCGGTATCCCACGGGGAGCAGCACAGGTTTCAGCACGCCTGCTTGGGCCAGAGGGGGGTCCGACACCCGTTTCTTATATCTCCCAGCCCAGACGGCCTCCATTTCGGCTTTTTCCGTCCGTAGAGACTGCCTCACACTTTAAAACGATTTTCTACAGACCATGGGAGAAAAAAAAGAAATAATAACAACAAACAGCAGCAATGACGACGACAGCTGCACGACAGGTCTTTAAATAACTTGGGCGCAGCTTTAACCGAAGCCAGTCCCTGTGGTCAGCAAAAAATTTCTTTTCATGACGAGAGGTGAGTGCCCAGCACTGACTGTGTACAACACAAGTTAGTTTCTCTCCCTCTTTCTTATTTCTCTCTCTCTCTCTCTCTCTATCTCTCTCTCTCTCTCTCTCTTCAGATCTACCTTTCATTATGTTTGACCAGAAAAAAAAGCACTTAACAAAATTCACTTTTACCAGTACCTTGAAATAGAGCAGGCATTAAGTCATGAATCTCAATGCTCTTTCTCCCTCCAAATGCACAAGTGCCAGGATGCACAAGCCAAAGGCTTCTTCTCATTGTGATGCAAATCGGAATCCACCTGCCCTGAGCACACTGTACAATATCAAATCTCTTCCCTGCCGGACCGACCAATTAGGTGGCTAGATGATGACAGGTGAAAAGGTTCTCCGGAGCCCCTGCAGTGTCTCTGAAAAAAAAGGCAGTTCTTTGTGGCTGAGAACTCCTGGCCAATAACCCTCACGAGCTGGCAACCTACTACCACATACAAAATCAGAGAGAAAAAGTGCTAGAAATAAAATTATATATATATATATATATATATAAAGATCAAAACGTCTCAAGTTTGACTAAACTGAGGCCATGTGTTCCAAAACGTGAACAATTTTAATTAATTACGAGGAATGGTAAAAACTGATCGGGCATGTCAACGCCGCCTTGTGCTTGCTGTATCAAGGAGAAACAGGGAAAGGCAGGCCGGGGTGGCAATTAGGGGACCCTATTAAAGAACTACCATGGAAACGGCGGCAGTGGCAGGCCACTAGGCATGACTCTGGATGTTTTTGATCACCGGCACAGTGCTAATTGAGTGGTGCTCCAGGTCACATCAGCGGCCATTTTGGTTCTCAACTACAAGATGGGGCTCTGTGTCTGGGGCCATCGGTAAAAACAACAAGAAAAAGGGTAGAGGAAGGAAGGAGGGGAGGGAAAAGGGGAGTCTGCTCCACTCAGAGAGAGAGAGAGAGAGAGAGAGAGAGAGAGAGAGAGAGAGAGAGAGAGAGAGAGAGAGAGAGAGAGAG
>JASCQX010000093.1:6777254-6788473 GCA_030264415.1 Sardinella fimbriata
CACACACACACACACACACACACACACACACACACACACACACACACACACACACACACACACACACACACACAGTCTATGTACCGCGTTGTGGCCGAAGAACTCGCAGTAGCAGCAGTCACAGTATTTGCCATCCTTCTGATTGGTGGAGGAGGAGGCACATGAGCTCCTCTCAGAGCTGCTGTCCTCGTCCTCGCCCTCCTCGAGCTCGCAGGGGGGATGGCACAACGTCCCATTTGCCAGCTTGTGTCCTTTACACGCCTGCTCCCTGACCACACAAAACAAAACACAAATGGAAGGGAAATGTAGTTTTTAAAGTTTTTAAAGACCTTTGATTACAAATAAATGTGGGCGACCATCAACTGAAACTTGTGTTCCGTCAACTGCCAACTCAACAGCATTCACACTGACTGTACTTCCTAAATATCTTCAATACAGTTTAAAGACAGAAATAAAAAAAAAAAGCATGACTATCTGAATCCATAATATCTACAAATTCGACACTATTTTTAGAGACAAGCTAAAGACAGAGAAACCTGCTCCCCCACACTGCTTTTTTGTTTTTAGATCAGAGACAATGGAAAAGAAGGTAAAATAAGACAAAGTACAAAAACATTGCTTTGCCGCAGTATCGTAAAACGGGAAGAAAGCAAGACAGTCTACAAACTACAAACATACATACATACATACTATGTACTGTATATATGTATATACTCCATACTATACATACAAGGCCCTTTTCAGTGTTCGAACAATATAATGAATGTCACTTACTTGCACGCGCCCGCTGTCACGTGGCCTGTGTTAGCCGTGGTCACGTTTCCGTTGTGGCCGTTGCATGGGTGGTTGCAAGTCATGATGGGAGCTACCAGCCTGCCGTGCTGATTGAGATGCTGCGCGTTGACTGAGGGAATGTGGGAGTTCTTGCAGGTGCCGGCCTTGTGCAGGGGGTTGGGGCCCTCCGACCCGGCTGGGAGGTGCTTGGATGGTGGGGCGTGCAGGCTGCCGGGGGCCAGGGGCGAGAAGGGGGCGTGCGAGGGTGCCAGACCCGAGCTGGTGGAGCCTGCGTGAACGTGCTGTCCGCCAGCGCTACTGCCGCCACCGCCGCCGGACGTCTGCTTGGGAGGCAGCAGCGAGGAATGCTGGGAGGAGAGTCCGGTGGGGCTGTTGGGCGGCACCGACAGGTCCGAGTGTTGGTGGTGGTCAGCTGGGTGGAACGCTTCCCCTTAGGAACGCAGAGAACACAAGCACAACTTCAAAACCAATATCAACTACTAAAGTGTTTTTTGGGAATCGATAGCAATTCCATTCAGCCAAAGACACTCAAGGTTCAATGTGCATAGCTAAGACCCAGTCCCATTTCTCCTCTCTTACAGGGCTACGGGATAACGATAACGAGAAAAACAATATCGCTCTAATTAATATGAATGACAACGTTCACAGCACAACTATAATGACAACGACATGTGCAACGATATCATTAGGATCACCTTCTATGGGCTACTAACAATAGATTTCACTCTGCTTGAAAATGCCAATCCATGTCTACAGGGTTAATATTCTGATTTCTCCATGTTCATATAAACACTGTATCACAAAAAAAGGCAGTCACACTCATTGCCGTAACATAAGCATTTGGTGGCATCTCAATCATAAGCAATTTTCCTTATTTCATGTTCAAATAATTGAAAGAACTGAAAGAAGGGCTTATGTCTAGGTTTTACAACTCAGAGCGCGTACTGAACATGTACATGTGTCTTTCTACAACATATACAACACTGGTCAACTTTACAACAACCATGAGCTTCTGCTTGTACAAACGCGCATCAACACATCCCATAGAATACTTCCATAAATTACCCACCTGGTGGGGTTGGTCGCCTGCACATTGTTTTAAAGTGTTTTGGGGTGGTCTTGTGAAGGTCTGCGGAGGTAGACAGCGGCGACCCAGGAGACGTTCCACTGGAATTCTGGGACGCTGGATGACTGTAGGGACAGACCTTAGGCCCCGTTACCTTGGGGGCTTTCCCAGGGGCGTCATGACATGATCTCTTCTCATGACAACTTGGTCCCACTGTTCCACCTGCCGAGGCAAATCAATACACAACATTAACAATAGCAAAATAACAACTTTAACAATGACAAAACATTAACTGAACTTGGAATATTTTTTCTGAGGTGGCTCAACTCAATATCTGGTCAAAGAAACTTTCAAAAGTAAATTTTAAATGCCTACTTTATTACAAGTTCGTGCACATTCTGTATGAAATCTAGACAGTTGAACTTCACATCAAAAGATGAATTCACAAATCAAACAACCTTTCATACGTAATCAGAGCATGTTTCAAAGCAACTTAAAGCAGCGGCATTTGGCAGACTCTGCATTTCCTGCCTATGGCACTCTATGGCACTCTACGGCAAGGCTCGCCGGCTGACCTTGTTGCGAGTGCGAGGCAGCGTTGTGGGTGCAGTGCTGTGACGCAGTGCCACCGTTGCTGTGGGCGGAGCTCCACAGGCCCGAGAGCTTGTGCGCCGACAGGAAGGAGCTGGGGTCCCAGTCCACCGAACTCTGCTCGGGGAAACCGTTCCCACAGGTCTGCGACTTACAGGAGGAGGAGTGCGACAGGGGCGCCTTTAAATAGTAATAATAAAAAATAAAAAAAACACACACATGCACACGTCAGGCAGGAGGGCTCACTGATCAAGTAAAAGAATAAGCAGTCTAAAGGCATGAATTACAACACAGTTAAGACAAAATCAGTCATAAATCATTTCATAAAATGATATTAAATGAGCAGAAATTAAATTGATGGCTGTTACCTTGTTAAACAATACAACAACAAGAAATAAACATTCCAAGACTGAAGTCCAAGAGCTTTTTGGAGACTTCAATGATGACTACAACTTCCCACAGAAAACAATCTGAAAAAGTCTTAAAACTAATATAACACCGAATTCTCACAGAACAACAGCTTTGACCTTGCGCTTGCAAGAACACAGTTGTCTTGTCAACATGCTTAAACCCAGGACTTGATATAATCCTACTGCTGAAAATGGACTCCATGAAATCGTTTTACAGTGCTTGTCAAGTCCAAACAAGAGCCTGGCATTAATACAGTAAATGCATGTAATGCATGCAAGTGCTCACTTCTAAGCTTTCAACAGCAGGAGTTTACATTTTCAACACATTTGATCTAACTGCAGTAGAGCTTTAAACCTGGCCCAATAAAATCTGACAACATGTATTTTTACTTGGTACATCATATGACATTTAAACTGCACTCAATGATTTATTAACATATTAATAACCGCCAGGTATGATCTTGTGGCATGAATACGCCAATACAACATCAGTGTATAGAAATAAGTAGTCAACAGACACTGCAACAGGACTGTTCTGTGGTATACTGGCACCCCATCCACTTCCGCATCCAATACAAAGTCCTTCTGATGATATTCAAGGCCATTCACAATCTAGCCACCCCATATCTGTCTGACCTCCTCCATTTTTCCCGCTCACTCCCGCTACCTCACATTCTCCTCTTCCATCCTCCTGTCTGTCCCCCCCGCCTCATCACCACCATGGGGAGCAGAGCTTTCAGTAACTCTGTCTCCCACCTCTGGAACTCTCTTCCACCCCTACTCTGAAACATTGATTCCCCCACTTCAAATCACAACTCAAAACACATCTGTTCAGAACTGCTTATTTCTTCTGACGTTAGCTGTACTGTCCATTTGATTTGATTTTATTATAATTGTTTTTAATTTATGCATTATATTATTATTGTTATTGATGTTTGATGATTGATGTTGCTATTTCTGTTTTCTTGTGTATGATGTCCTTGAGTGTCTAGAAAGGCGCCCATAAATAAAATGCATTATTATACTGTGTACACCGACAAAAACCTCACTTCATTTAATAACACCACAAAAGCCCAAAAGATACAGGCACCACAAGCAACTCATGGTCTTGCACACACCCACCGGAGTAACCTGCTCCTGCACTGCTCTCCTCTCGTCCTCCTCCACGCTCTTTTTGCAGCTCTGGCAGATCCACAGTGGCACTTCGCCCAGCAGAGAAGGCACCGAGTCCGCTTGTTTACGGCCTGGGACCTCCCGGAGGAGAGCCTGAGGCAGCGCAGGCACTGCGTCCGCCAGCTTGGGAGCGGGGAGCCCGTTCACAGAACCTGCGCCCCAATCCTTGAACTCTCGATGGCACAGCAAGCAGCATGTATGCATAGACTGGATTAAAACAAAGAAAAAAATACAACGACAAAAGTCAATATGAGTAAGCAACTGTGTGAAAAGAGCATACTTTATGTAAAAAAGAGAGGGCACATTTCATCACGATAGACAACTTTGCTTTCTTACTCGTTTCAATGTGTCAAATATCTCCACCAGTGTGTTAACATCACACATAACTTACCGACAACAGCTAGCCTGCTTGAGCTACTCCTGGCGTGCGTTACACACATTGAAGAGCAAGGTACACTCAACCTTGACATTGAGAACAAGACGACCAAAAATGTTTTTCAAACGCAAGTGAAATATATTTATCACAGACTGACCAAAGAGAAAAAGAACAACGAAGGGACTCGTACCGCCGCATCGGTCAGGACAGACTTCAATGTTTGAGTTTCTGACATTAAATACCCATTGGTATTTGGATTAACATGCAGTGAAGCGTAAAGAGGGAACTATCACATTGCCACGATTGTGTCACCTTTAGATAAACTACACTGCATTTACTCATATGCAAAACTTCGGATGAACAGGCGAGACATTTACTCATAAAGTTCCTGCGACTTCTGAACATGGTTTACCAAGAAGACGTGTCGCGGTTAGCTGTTGGGACTAGAGAACAAGCATGAACAGATAGCTAGCTAACTTACCTACCTATCTGGCGGATGTTAGCTTGTTAGCTAGCTAGCCATCACCGTCACCACAGTCTGGATGCGCAAGACTGCTAGCTAGCACCTTCTATTCAAGTGAGAAAATCTATCCAACCCGTCGCCCTGGTGGTACGATCTTGTACGATGTGGTGTGAGCAGGGCTGCTATATGGCGTTTATTTATTTATTTAACGTTATTGGAGCTAACAAGGTATTGCTCCGCCCGATCGAAGTAGCTACAAACAGATCACATTAAGAACAAACTGTGTTAGATTTCCGTCCCGAACAAACCTCAATCCTACGCAAAACTCTGCTGTTTGAGGCAACTTACGTGGATGCACAGTGAAATAGTAATTCGATTGAATGTTCGAAATGCCAGTTAGCGAATTACTTTAGCTAGCTGGTTAGCTACCCTACCTGATTCGCCCTGGCCAGTCTATCCACTCCTGCATCTCCACCGCCACCAGCGCCAGCTGCATCGCCGGGAGAGACAGGGCTCTTCGATAAGGTCTGCTGCTGTCCGGACAATGCATCCTTTTGACCGACTCCTTGCTGTTTGCTTTTCTTCCTTGCCATCCTGAAAGTCTCCTTAGTACCCTTTGGCCCAGTTTGCACCAGTTTACAGGCTTAATAAGACACACTTTCGATTCTTCTAGCACCACAAATGTTCCCTATCTTCTCTAGGCAAGACAACAGTCAATATGGCGGAGGGCTGGCACACTGGTGAGTTCAGAGGTCAGGTATACTACTGGCAATATGGCTACCATTGAAAAAGATTCGGTGAGGCTTTTAGGCGCCATATTGACTGAGGGCAATACTTTACAGGTAAGTACCATGGTAGTACAGCGTAGCTCCCTGATTATTACACGTACGTTGTCCTTACAGTCTATGTGCTGAACACACAATATTGTTGTTGCAAAAGAAGCCAAATAACCCAGAATTTACTCTTCATAAATAGATGTAACAAATAGGCTACATGAATCTTGAATTGATATCTAAGATGAATTATGTCTCTTATAGTTTATTATATGCCTTTGAGTTTTTTTTTCGTGTTGCTGACAGGTTCAGTTTGCTTTAAATAGTTAATTCGAATGCACTCTAACATAAATTGTTAGACACATTGTTGAGGTGTAGTTAAAACCAGAAATCTCGCTCTTAATTTAGGCCTAAAAGTTCTATACAGTGTGAGTATAGCAGATGCAATTCAACAAAGTTTGTGTTATGACATTAACAAATCAAAATTCATGCATTTGAATGCATGTCATGTAGGCCTATGCAACATTATGACAGATGCTAATATTTAATAAACAGTAGCCTATTTTGTAATCTTCCCCCTTATTAATAGTAGGCCTGAACATTTATTTTGTTATTGTTGTTGTTGTTGTTTTTGTTGCTGACCTATCCCTTCCCGGGTCCATGGCCACTGCTACTCTTCATTGGTAGTGCTGTGTCCTTGATGAACTTTAGTGTCTGTCTTTGATTCATAATAGCTGGCATAGGCAGATGAGTGTATGGTGAGATTTACATGTAGCCTAAAGGATGTTAAGATATTAGGAATGAGTGCATGAACATGCGTAGGCCGTTTTTATAGGCTACAGTCTGTATTTTTAGTGTTTTGAAGTATTCAATGAAAAATCCTCTTTGGTAAGTTTGCAATATGTAAGTATAAAGAAAGAAACATTTTCTGTGAGTCTGGTGACCCCACGTGTTTCACATTTTTGGAACTTTGGAACAGGTCAAGTCAAAGGGTCAAGTTCATGGTTTTCCTCAAGGACTGAAAGTCTGAGTAGCTTAATTACCTGCAATTACATTGATTACCAAGTGGTGGCAGTATCTCTACATTCAGAAAAAAATAAGACTGCTAATTTCTGGAAATAGTTCCTTTTTTATTTTATTCAGGCAAATTAATTTAAAATAATTACCTGGATAATAAGACTTCTCCACAATAATTAACATGCTACGAATCAACATTGGCGTAGTGCTCAGTATTGTAAAATATGGGGTTACAATGTTTATCAGGAAGAAAAATGTGTATAGAGGAAAATGCATACATTCTTTAATAATTCACCTCTTTATCTCGAGAATAAAACACGCTTAGTCTATGCTGAACTTCTCCAGCTCTTTTCCCAACTTGTCCTCTTTCTCATCGCTCCCGACCCTATTGCGCGCTCCTGCGGCGGCGGTGTGAAGATGGCGGATGTAGTGGGAGCTGGACTGTCAGATGAAAAAGAAGCAGAAAGCGACAAGAGAGGGGAGAAATGCGTGTGGAATAGAGGTGCCAGAATGGGTGAATTAAGCACTAAGGATATGGCTGAGACTCTGGGTTTTTACGAAAGACACGCTGACAGAAATGAGCAACATGACACCCCAGGTGAGTTTGTGGCTCGAGCTGCTAAACCATCATCTTCTTGTGACAACCGACCTTCCAACGTGGCTTAACATACAGTTTAACAGAAGGATTTGAACTGTAAATAAACCATACTTAAAAGGTCTTAATAATATGATTCTCATAAATCTTGTCATGGTTTTCAGCTGTTTTCCAACCGGAGACTCATGTGAGGGTGGTTAAACCATTCAGCAGAGGATTGCGTGTTGTTATTGAGAGTTCGACGTAGCGTCGCAGCTAGCATAGTTGAAATAGCAAGCTAACGAGCTAACTGTGTTGTCCTTGATATTACCTGAAATGCTCCTGTTTGGCTGTGTTAAATCAGACGATTAGATGTGTTTTGTACTTAACCATTTTATGTTAGCTAATAAATGGACTCGTGAAGTAAGTTGCCATCATTTCAAACAATGCAATGGCGAGATTGACGTCTAATTACAAGAGGAGGATTGACTAATAATTTTAGTAAATGTAATGTTGTACTCGTTCGTGTGATACTCATACTAACATGCAAAATTCGAGTCGAATTCGAATATGAATTTCCGACATAGTTGTGCAAGCAGGTCAAAGTTAGAAATGATGTCATTGAATAACTAGTCATATCTGTTTCTCTTCACACAAATGCGAGTATTGTTTCTTGACATAATTTCTTGTGACAGATTTGTTGGACGCAAACACCGTTGACAGACGTTACAGATTGTCTGCTGGTGTGCTTTCAAGGGGGTCCTCAGTGTGCCAGCTGAACTAGAAATAATCTTTGCGCATGGGGTCAAATGGGGTAACAGCCAGCGGGTGTAAGTGAGCAGTCTGTGCCTCTCCCCACATTTAGGCCACAGTCTCAACGATTCATAACGTTTTTCATGATCAATGCAATCACTGAAGCGGGAACTTTTGCTGTCCTCTGCGTTTAGGGTACCTCAACAGCAAGCTATGAAGTTGTAGTGGTCACTGTCCTTCAGGAATATCAACAAATAGCAACAAACTGGCCATTGAAGTGTTTCTGCAGTCAAATTGCAAACAGCAAGTGTCATCTGATCGATGAACACATTTTATGTAGGGGTCTTATGGGCCCCAGGCACTGTCTTTAAAATCATTCACTGCTTTCATGACATAAATAGTGTCATATAGACATTAATAGTGTCATGTAGACATCACCACAATATTTTCAGCATATTTGTTTTTGCTACATTGCTTCCCCCTGTTGTTGTTGTTGTGATTTGTAGGCTACTGGGGTAACATAGCCTAGTTTTGTCTCCTGTTGTAGTCACAGACCCATCTCTGCTGCGGTTCATGTGTGCGGAACTAACCAGGGGCTACTTCCTGGAGCACAACGAGGCAAAGTACACAGAGCGCCGTGAGAGAGTGTACACTTGCATGAGAATCCCCGGAGAGCTGGAGAGGGTAAGCCCACACGCTCACAGTCACAGATATGCAACAGCTCACAACCCAGAAATACACAAGTAGGCTATGCCAGACACATGAATGGCAATGCAATGTTGGTAAGGAGAACGGATTTAAATTGTCTAAAACCTGGATGCAAAAGCATAGGCCTACTCTGTGTCTTAATGCCAGTTCTTAGAGTTCCAGTTTGTTTGGTAGGAGATGCCCATAGAGTGCTGATTAGAGAGCCCCAAAAAACAATCAGACTTTTTTTGAGCCTTTGAGACTGCAAATTCCTTCAAGGCATGAGAAATTGTCCCTTCATACACACGTATGGAGGTCATTCACCACACAAACAAGTTCTCACATATGTACTGAACATGCCAGAGGCCACGTGTACAAGTATTTCAACATGTAGGCCTTAGTTCATGTGAATCTTGATAAGATAGAGTAGCTTCAGCTTTGTTAGGGCTCCTGTTTGTAAAGGTTCAAATACTCTTTCTAACAGGCAAGTCTTTGGATATTTTCCTGGAATATGTCAATAAAATTTGGACTATATACAAACAAGTATGAACAGTATCCTATAGTAACAGTAATGTGTGACTGGTTTTGGTTCACAGTTTCAGCCACAGCCTGAAAAATCCTATCCGGGGGAAAAAAATCAAGAATTAATCAAAAGGATTTCTTCTTATCAAACTCATGTTTATCCTTAGACAAATGCACTTACCCCAATACAGCCATTAGATGGCGTGGTTGCTAAACTCAGACTTCAATGACAACTCCATCCCTGTTCTGAACTCAGCTTTGTAAACTTAGGTTGCTGTTGCAGGTGTGCAAGCTCATGGTAGTATTAAGATTAATCGATGTCCCTTGGATCATCATAATGTTCTCAGGTTGTTCAAGTCACCCATGATTCCCTCTGTTGCAGAAGGCTACTAGTGTAACCTACTGCTAGATATTCTAACTGTAACTTTGTAGCAACTGTATGGTTTGGTATGGCTTTTGGTTGTCAGTCAGTTTTATTCTAGAAAACTCAAACTGTTCTGCGGTGGTTGTCCGCTGACTCTATATTGTCTTAATGTAGAAATGACTTATATGACCTACTTGGTCAACACCTTCACAAACTGATTAGTTATGATGCTTAAAACTGGTTGGAATAGCCTTGTGCTGCAATCAGGTCTTCACTGTGGTAGCCTTTGGGATCATGGATTGTCTGAAAACATTGTTTTATTTCCTATCACATACACAGACACACACAGACACACACACACACACTTTAATACATTTGGAGCGCAGGCTATGTACTCGGACAAAGACCTTCAAAAAAAAGTTGCATTTCAACACATCCAAACAAATCTCTCAGATCACCGCCAGCTGTAAAGTCATAAATACCTCCCGACCGCTCAAACAAAGACCCAGTTGAAAACAGCTTCTCCCTCAACCCCCCCAGAGCAGCTGATGTTTCTCAGCTGCCAGCTTTCAGACACCACTATAAGTGAACCAACATTCAGTTGCTGTACATTCAGTTCAATTGCAATCAGATGAGGCAGCTTTTGGATCACTTATCTTTGGTTACCACCAGTAGCCGACCTCTTCTCTCAGAGCAGGAAGTGTCAACGCTGTTAGTACTATCAAAAGAGGATGGGACAGAGGAAGAGTGCATTATGCCCCATCACATCCCCTTGAAATCGCCTGGCATCAGTTAGTATTTTTCTTTTGAAAGGGCAGTGTGTTACAGTAGGTACTTGTTCCTCTGTTAGTGCCACCGGTGCAAGTAGTTGCTTTTGCATTAGGCCTTTAAAACGAGGTTAGTGTTTGTGTTGTTGCCATAATTGGCATCTCCTGACAGTCCGCTCTTCCTGTTCCATGGTGATGAAGGCTTAATTGGGTCCCCTGAGCCGCATCTCATTGAGTGTTTGTACTCTCTTTAACCGAGTTTTGCAGGCTAACTGATTTGGCTGTAGTTGGAAACCAACAGGCTTTAGAAGTCGATTATTATAACCTCTTGAGGCGGGTGAGTAGCTGTCTCTGTGGTTAAGCGAAGCTTTCCAGACAAAACAGACTCGCCGTTCAAGTGTGCATATGATATAGGCCTAAGCCTAAGTACACATGTTGGGATATGGTGTATACAGTACATGTTGATTAGTCATATTCATGCCCTGCAGTGAAAGGAATTGAATTGAGTTAGGATATCAATATCATCATTAGCAAAAACTAGAAAACCACTTGGAGAGTGAAAAGAATGACCATGCTGAATATGAAATTAAATGTTAACATGCACACTGACAATTTTCAGATGTATCAATTGGTCGTAATGATATGCACACCCTAGAAATGTATCATCGTAGTTTGTGGACCAAATATTACACAAGACACTCACGTGACTCAATTGATTATATTTAATCAAAATACTTTATTTAAGTCAGTGCTTAATAAATAAATATTTTCCACAAAACAAGTTAGGCTATCAGTAAGGCGGAGTATGAGGGAAGTGAATGTTGCAGTAGGGCAGCACTGCACTTTGAAGTGCATCTCTCAGTAGATCCTCGCAGGGAACACCTGCTC
>JASCQX010000093.1:7957227-7969944 GCA_030264415.1 Sardinella fimbriata
TTGCACTTTGAGGGAAGGTACCCCTTCATGTTATTTGATATTTATTGTCTCACCTGAAGTGTTGAGGCAGCTGAACCGGGTTCTGACAGGCCTGTGCTTCTGGGTAGGCTTGACACAATGTATCTTGACCCCTTTGGCACTGGCTGTCTAACAACCAGCTTCCCTTTGCGTGTCTCCGCAAGAAACAAGCTGTACCAGTATGCATCGTTTGACACCAGTGTTGAATCTGCAATGGTTGAGTTCCTCTCGCTGATCACACTGTTCCTACTAGGCGGTGCAGCTTTACTGGGCTTTGGTTTCTGACATTTCAAGACGATGGTCACCAGAATGGTGATCAGTAGGAGAAATGACACTGAGCCCAGCCCGATCACAAGATACAGATTTAAGTCCGAAAATATGTCATATTCCAGTGGTACTTCAGTCATGTCAGAGTAGGATTTCAGGGCTGTTTCCACAGTTGAGAGTTTGATGGTCACAGTGGCAGAGAGCGCAGGCTCTCCATTGTCCTTGGCGATCACCACTAACCGCTGATGACGCGCATCTCTATAACTGAACATTCTCATAGTCCGGATCTCTCCATTATATTGATCAAGGCTGAATAAAGTGGCATCCGTGTTTTGTAAGAACTGATAAGTGATTCTGGAGTTCAGCACTGAGTCTGTGTCAATCGCGATAACTTTGGCCACGAGAGATCCTTTATCCGTGGACCTTGGAATCTTTTCCTCGACCACGGAGCCATGTGCGCGCCACGGAGATACAATAACCGGGGTGTTGTCATTCTGGTCCATTATAATGATATGAACTGTAACGTTACTACTGAGTGGCGGGACACCGGAGTCCCTTGCTTCAATGTGGAAAAGGAACTCCTTTTCTATCTCGTAGTCAAAGGTTTTCAGCGCGTAAAGGTTGCCGTTCTCTGGGTTGATGGAGAAAAGCATGGACATGGATGTGTTTGCTATTTCTTTTTCTATGATAAAATAGACTAAGTATTGGTTTTCTAGGAGGTCTGGATCAAAGGCTGTCAGCGAACTCAACAGTGCCCCAGGTGCGTTGTTCTCCATGACTTGAATTGTGTAGAACGACTTCGGGAATTGGGGAACATTATCATTAACGTCTAACAACTCTAGAGTTATGGTTTCATTATCGGACAATTGCGGCGAGCCCCTGTCAGTAACTGTAAAAGTTATATCATACTCCGGTACCGTTTCTCGGTCCAGTGGTTTTGAAACCACAAGCTCATAGTAGTTATCAGATGACTTTTTCAATGAGAAGGGTAGGTCATCAGGGATGTGAATGTCCACGATACCATTTTCTCCAGAGTCTTTATCACCCACACTAACCACTGCAATAATAGTGTCTACCGCGACACTTTCTGTAATTGGACTATGGAAGGACTTAATCGATATTTCTGGATGATTGTCATTCATATCGGTCACTATTATAGTTAATTTACATTGGCTAGAAAGTGAATTGGCGCCTTTATCCTTAGCTATGATTTCCATGTCATAAATTTTGAAATCTTCATAGTTGATCATGGATTTGACACGAATCTCACCATTAGTAGGGTTTAAGCTGAATGTTTGCTGCGTCTTCTCTGATGTGTAAAGGCTGTATGAGTATTCAATCTCTGAATTGGAGCCTTCATCCAAATCTGTAGCATTCAATTTAACCACAAGGCTGCCAATAGGCGCATTTTCTGACATGTTTATGGAATAGCTTTCTTTGTCGAACTGGGGTGCATTGTCATTTGTATCTAAAACGCGGACAATAATGTTTGCCGTACCAGAGCGCGTGGGAATACCGCCATCTAAAGCAGTTAGTATTAGATTATGGATCGCTTTATTCTCTCTATCCAATGGTTTTGTCAAAATTAGGTCGGCAAATTTGGAGCCATCCCTGCCTGTCTGTATTTCAGTGGTAAAGTGATCACTTTCACTTAGGCGGTAGGTCTTAATGGAGTTGGTGCCAAAATCTGGATCAACAGCATTATTCAGAGAAAAACGTTCGCCTGCAGGTGTGGACTCGGAAATATCCAAATGCATAGTATCTCTACGAAAGTGAGGTGCATTATCATTGATATCTGTTATTTCCACCTCGATGTTAAACATTCTAATGGGATTTTCTATGGTGGCGTCCAGTTTTAGAAAGCAGTTATAAGTCGTCATTTTAAATGGACACAGAATCTCTCGATCAATCCTTTCCAAAATGTAGAGTTCACCAGTCTCTCTGTTCACGTCCAGATACTTTCTATTGGCGATAACGTCTATTCGCATTTTACGTTCCTTTAAGGATTTAACATCTAGCCCTAAATCTGTAGCCAGGTTGGCCACCACTGATCCTTCCTCCATTTCCTCTGGTATAGAATAGTGGGTAACAGCAGATGTTCTTCTCAGGATGATATACAGGCATATAATTACCGAGACATACCTTAGCGACCATTGCGACCCTCGAATGTGTGTTTCCATTGTTCGAATATTCACGTATATTCCACGAAAAAGAAAGGATTTAAATGTGAATACACGACAATGATATTGTGTACATCGTAAACCCGAACCATGAATCCTGGGCGTGAGATGAGCACAACGTCCCTGAGACTGCATGACGTATTTTCATGGCAAGTCTTGCGTAAAAAACAAGATTTGTAAGTGAACAGCGACACTTTGTGCAATATCCCAAACAACACACTTTCGTATAAAACAGACTAAAGTTGAAAGAAGCACACACACACACACACACACACACATACAAACATATATATACACACACACACAACCGGACTTGATGAAAGTTCTGTTTATGTCTGTAAAACCGTTCTGATTGCACGCCGAGGGAAGGTACCTCTTCATGTCAAAATGTATTTGTAATTGTATACATATGAAATACAGTGTATTGTCTCACCTGAAGTGTTGAGGCAGCTGAACCGGGTTCTGACAGGCCTGTGCTTCTGGGTAGGCTTGACACAATATATCTTGACCCCTTTGGCACTGGCTGTCTAACAACCAGTTTCCCTTTGCGTGTCTCCGCAAGAAACAAACTGTACCAGTAGGCATCGTTTGACACCAGTGTTGAATCTGCAATGGTTGAATTCCTTTCACTGATGACACTGTTCCTAGAGGGTGGCGCTGCTTTACTGGGTTTAGGCTTTTGACACTTCAGCACGATGGTCACCAGAATGGTGATCAGTAACAAGAAAGATACAGAACCAAGTCCTATCACCAGATACAAGTTTAAGTCTGAAAATATGTCATACTCTAACGGCTCTTCAATCATGTCCGCGTATGATTTAAGAGCTGTCTCCACTGTGGACAGTTTGATGGTGACTGTTGCAGATAAAGCGGGCTCTCCATTGTCTTTGGCGATGACCACTAAACGCTGGTGGCGCGCGTCTCTGTAGCTGAACATCCTCATGGTCCGGATCTCTCCATTGTATTGGTCCAGACTAAACAATGTTGCATCTGTGTTCTGTAGAAACTGATATGTTATCCTTGAATTGTGCACAGAGTCTGTGTCGATGGCAATCACTTTGGCCACCAGAGAACCTTTATCCGTGTTCCTGGGGATCTTTTCCTCGACCACGGAGCCGTGTGCGCGCCATGGAGAGACGATAACAGGAGTATTGTCATTCTGGTCCATGATGATAATATGAACAGTAGCATTACTGCTCAGTGGAGGGATGCCCGAATCCCTGGCTTCGATATGGAAAAGAAACTCTTTTTCTATCTCATAGTCAAACGTTTTTAGCGCGTAAAGATTGCCATTTTCTGGGTTTATGGAAAATAACATGGACATGGATGTATTGGCGATTTCCTTTTCTATGATAAAGTAAACCAAGTACTGATTTTCATGGAGGTCTGGATCCATAGCTGTGAGTGAACTTAGCAAAGCTCCAGGAGCATTGTTTTCCATTACAGTTATTGTGTAAAATGACTGAGGAAATAGCGGCACGTTGTCGTTCACGTCAAGTAGCTCAAGAGTTATTGTCTCGTTATCAAATAATGGAGGAGAGCCTCTGTCTTTCACTGTAAATGTGATGTCATATTCTGATACCCTTTCCCGGTCTAATTGTTCTGATACTACGAGTTCATAGTAGTTATCTGAAGACTCTTTCAATGAAAACGGTAATTTGTCAGAAATGTGAATATCTACAAATCCGTTATCACCAGAGTCTTTGTCGCTCACACTGACCACAGCAATAACTGTACCAAGTGCTACATTTTCTTTAACGGGGTTTTGGAATGACTTTATAGATATCTGTGGATGGTTATCATTCATATCTGTAATTAAAATCTTAACTTTACATTGTCCTGATAACTGACTGGTTCCTTTGTCTTTTGCTATAATCTCCATATCATATATTCTGAAGTCTTCGTAATTTACCATTGTTTTAACTCTAATTTCACCGGTATTTGGATTTAAACTGAAGGTCTCTTGTGTTTTCTCAGAGGTGTAGAGACTAAATGAGTATTCTATCTCCGAATTAGATCCTTCATCTTCATCTGTTGCATTTAATCTAACTACCAGGCTTCCAATAGGTGTGTTTTCAGTTAGGTTAATCGTGTAGCTTTCCTGGTCAAACCGTGGTGCATTGTCATTTGTGTCTAGTACCCGAACAATGATGCTGGCTGTACCCGACCGCTGAGGGACGCCACCATCCACAGCAGTAAGTATTAGATTATGAACTGCTTGTTTTTCTCGGTCTAACGATTTGATCAAAATAAGATCAGCGAATTTTGAACCATCCCTGCCGGTTTGTATCTCAATGTTAAAGTGTTCGCTTTCGCTAATGAAGTAGTTCTTAACAGAGTTTTCCCCAACATCAAGGTCGACTGCATTATTTAAAGAGAACCGCTCCCTTACTGGCGTAGATTCAGAGATATCCAAATGTATAGCATCCCGGCGGAACTGCGGTGAGTTATCGTTAATATCCATTATTTCTAATTCAATATTGAAAATTCTCACCGGCCTGTCGATGGTGGCATCTAGTTTCAGGAAACATACAGTTGCTGTTTTACTCGGACATAGATGCTCTCTGTCCATTCTTTCTACAATAAATAGTTCCCCTGTGTCTTTGTTTATGTCCAGATACTTTTTGTTCGCCAAAATGTCCAAACGCATTTTCCTATCACGCAACGTTTTTATGTCTAATCCTAAATCTGTCGCTAAATTGGCAACAACCGATCCTTCTTCCATTTCCTCTGGAATAGAATAGTGTGTCACTGCTGCTACAAAGCCAATGCCGGAGAGGAGAATAAGAAAGACAGAGACATACCTCCTCTTATGTAGAACGGAAATATAGATATCCATTTTCTTATATCCGAGGGCACCGAAAATGCAACATCGAACAAAGGCGCTCAACACAATAACAGTAAAGGCAGTTTTTGAAGAGCGAAGCAGTTGTTTCAGACAAATCCAACTGACAGACCTAAATGT
Source organism: Sardinella fimbriata (assembly GCA_030264415.1). Taxonomy (NCBI): domain Eukaryota; kingdom Metazoa; phylum Chordata; class Actinopteri; order Clupeiformes; family Clupeidae; genus Sardinella; species Sardinella fimbriata. Next base: position 7,962,658 of record JASCQX010000093.1, read on the forward strand.
ATTGCAGACCTCGAGATACTGTGTTTCGATAATGCATCTCGTGACGCATAGTCATGGCGGCTCTGACGTTTTACTTCAGCACCTTTTCCTGGTGAACAGCGACTCTGAGCGCATAGCCACCAATTTTGCAATTTGTCATCTAAGTTCTAACATTAAGTCACAGAGACGTTACCTGTGCAAAATATTTCTGTATTTATATGGGTAATTATATGAGAAGTCTTCTTAAATTACACGTTCTTCAAAGAGAGGCATGCCCCTCCAACGCTCACTGGATAGTTTTAATAATAAATATGGTTGTTTACCATGTTATACACACAGTGCGCCACACAGAGCTACTACATGTTGAGTCCAAGTGTATAAAATAGTCCAAACAAATAATTGAAAACACCACAAAAACACAACAAACAAAAAATAAATAAATAAATAATTGTACCTGCAATGTAGATGCGGCAGAATCACTGGTCTCAGTCAGTCCTGTACCTCTTGGTAAACTGGACACAATATAGCGGGACCCCTTTGGCACAGGCTGTCTAACAACCAGCTTTCCTTTCCGTGTTTCTGCCAGAAACAAACTGTACCAGTAGGCGTCATTGGAGACTAAAGTAGAATCCGCGATGGTTGAGTTTCTCTCGCTGATCACACTGTTCCTACTGGGAGGGGCAGCTTTACTCGGTTTGGGTCTCTGACACTTTAGTACGATGGTCACCAGAATGGTGATCAGTAACAGAAATGACACTGAACCCAGTCCAATCACAAGATAGAGATTCAAGTCTGAAAAGATGTCATATTCTAATGGAACTTCAGTCATGTCGGCATATGACTTCAAAGCTGTTTCCACGGTTGACAACTTTATAGTCACGGTGGCCGAGAGCGCAGGCTCTCCATTGTCCTTGGCGATCACCACTAAGCGCTGGTGACGCGCGTCTCTATAACTAAACATTCTCATGGTCCTGATCTCTCCGTTGTATTGATCTAAGCTAAATAAAGTAGCATCGGTGTTCTGGAGAAATTGATATGTTATCCTGGAATTGTGCACAGAGTCTGTGTCGATGGCGATCACTTTGGCAATCAGAGAACCTTTGTCGGTGTTCCTGGGGATCTTTTCTTCGACCACGGTGCCATGCGCGCGCCATGGAGACACTATGACTGGAGTGTTGTCATTCTGGTCCATGATGATGATATGAACAGTGACGTTACTGCTTAGTGGAGGAACACCTGAATCTCTGGCCTCAATATGGAAGAGAAATTCTTTCTCTATCTCATAATCAAAAGTCTTCAGTGCGTAAAGATTGCCATTCTCTGGGTTAATCGAGAAAAGCATGGACATGGAGGTGTTTGCGATTTCCTTTTCTATGATGAAATAAACAAGGTATTGGTTTTCATGTAGATCTGGATCTAGAGCGGTGAGAGAGGCCAGTAATGCTCCTGGTGCGTTATTTTCCATTACTGGTATTGTGTAAAACGTCTGATTGAACCGAGGAATATTGTCATTAACATCTAGCAATTCAACAGTTATAGTTTCATTGTCAGATAACTGAGGTATTCCCCTGTCTGTCACAGTAAATGTAATGTCATATTCTGGAACCCTTTCTCTATCAAGTGGTGTCGAAACAATTAATTCATAGTAATTGTCTGAGGATTCCCTTAAAATAAAGGGCATATTTTCATTAATTTTAATGTCCACAACACCGTTGTCTCCAGAATCTTTATCGCTAACACTGACAACAGCAATGATGGTATTTACCTCAACATTTTCCTTGATTGTACTTTGAAATGATTTTACCGAAATTTCAGGATGGTTGTCGTTCATATCAGTAATTAATATGGTCAGCTTGCATTGCCCTGACAAAGAATTTGTACCTTTGTCTTTTGCTATTATCTCCATGTCATAAATCTTAAAGTCTTCGTAATTTACCATATCCTTTACTCTGATCTCACCATTATCGGGATTTAACGTGAACGTTTGCTGTGTTTTCTCCGAGGTGTATAGACTGAATAGGTAAGTTATATCTGCATTCGAGCCCTCATCTAAGTCTGTAGCGTTTAATTTAACAACAAGACTTCCAATGGGGGAATTTTCTGATAGTGTTATCATGTAGGTCTCTTTGTCGAACTGGGGGGCGTTGTCATTCGTATCCAACACCCGCACAACTATACTGACTGTACCGGACCTTGCAGGCACTCCACCGTCCACAGCTGTGAGTATCAAGCTATGGACATTCTGCTCCTCCCTGTCCAATGATTTTTTCAAAATAAGATCCGTGAACTTTGACCCATCTCGTCCAGATTGTATCTCTATATTGAAGTGGTCACTCTCACTAAGGTAATACGTTTTGATCGAATTCGACCCAACATCTGGATCCACAGCATTGTTTAAAGAGAATCGTTCGCGGATTGGCGTGGACTCCGATATATCCAGATGAATTGTATCTCTGCGAAAATGTGGGGCATTGTCGTTAATGTCAAGTATTTCCACTTCAATGTTGAATATTCGAATAGGATTCTCCATTGTTGCATCCAGTTTCAGTACACATGTCGATTTTGAGTTGCAAATGTGTTCTCTATCAATTCTCTCGGATATGAACAATTCTCCCGTCTCCTTGTTTATTTCGAGGTATTTTTTGTTTGCAATGTTGTCCAGTCGCATCTTCCTTCTGCTCAGGGTATTTACATCAATGTTTAAATCTCCGGCTAAATTTGCGACCACAGAGCCGATGTCCATTTCCTCGGGAATTGAATAATGTGTCACGGCAGATGTCAAATGCAGAAGACACAACATAAGAAAAGCCAAGACATACCTTTGCCAGTGTAGTGCATTAATTAGCAAATCCATTGTTCTCCGCCTTGTGATTTCTGCACGATAATTCAGTATGTTTTGTGATCGATTCCAGTCGTGTAATGACTGACAAATCCACAGCACACCCACCGACCTTGTACCGACCAAACGGATTTTTCGCTCAGAAGTACAGTATGTACATGGACTAGCAACTCGGCTCAGTGAATAAAGAACACCATCCACTTTATGATGATGCGTCATGACGTCTTAGGGAGGAAACCAATACGACTTTTGCTGATGAACAGCGACCCTTTGTGTATTTAGTGTCTTGGTGCAGAGGCTAGAGTAGTCCTCATAATTTTACAAATAGGTTAACTGTTACGTTTACAGGTAAGAGTCATGAAGAGTAGCACAGGCGAAAAAGGTTTATGTAAACACATGGGGGACAACATTTAAGAAATAACTGCAGTCATTTTAAATGACAGTTTTTGACAATTTCTTAGGTCCTCTCACTGAGTAAAAATAGCCAATTTCTGAACGCAATATGTCTGCTTGACACTAGACATTGAGTTATCCACCCTTTCATACCATAGGCCATTGTTGAATTTGGATATAAGACATATTTCTCACCTGTAGTGTTGATGCAGCTGAGTCACTGGTTTCTGTCAGTCCTGTACCTCGTGGTAAACTGGACACAATATAGCGGGACCCCTTTGGCACCGGCTGTCTTACTACCAATTTCCCTTTGCGCGTCTCCGCAAGAAACAAACTGTACCAGTAGGCATCATTTGAAACAAGCGTAGAATCTGCGATGGTCGAGTTTCTCTCACTGATCACACTGTTCCTACTAGGAGGAGCCGCTTTACTTGGCTTCGGTTTCTGACACTTTAGCACGATGGTGACCAGAATTGTGATCAGTAATAGAAATGACACCGAGCCCAGTCCAATAACTAAATAAAGATTTAAGTCCGAAAAGATGTCGTATTCCAGTGGTACTTCAGTCATGTCAGCATATGACTTCATCGCAGTCTCCACCGTGGAGAGTTTGATGGTCACTGTGGCAGAGAGCGCAGGCTCTCCATTGTCCTTGGCGATCACCACTAAGCGCTGGTGACGCGCGTCTCTGTAGCTGAACATTCGCATAGTCCGGATCTCTCCATTGTATTGGTCAAGGCTGAATAAAGTAGCATCCGTATTTTGAAGAAACTGGTATGTTATTCTCGAGTTGTGAACAGAGTCTGTATCAATTGCGATTACTTTTGCAATCAGAGAACCTTTATCTGTGTTTCGTGGGATCTTTTCCTCAACCACGGTGCCATGCGCGCGCCATGGAGACACTATCACTGGAGTGTTGTCATTCTGGTCCATGATGATGATATGGACAGTGACGTTACTGCTTAGTGGAGGAACGCCTGAATCCCGGGCCTCAATATGGAAGAGAAATTCTTTCTCTATCTCATAATCAAATGTCTTTAGTGCGTAAAGGTTACCATTTTCTGGGTTAATGGAAAAAAGCATGGACACAGATGTGTTCGCTATATCCTTTTCTATAATAAAATAAACGAGGTACTGGTTTTCGTGTAGATCGGGATCTAAAGCTGTCAGGGAAGCTAATAACGCTCCTGGGGCGTTATTCTCCATAACTGGTATCGTAAAAAATGTCTGATTGAACCGAGGAACATTGTCATTAACGTCAAGTAGTTCCAGAGTTATAGTTTCATTATCAGACAACTGAGGAATACCTCTGTCTGTTACAGTAAATGTAATGTCATACTCAGGAACCATTTCTCGATCCAACGGTTTTGACACTACTAATTCATAATAATTATCAGAGGATTCTCTTAATGCAAATGGTAGATTTTTATTAATATTTATGTCGACCACACCATTTTCTCCAGAATCTTTATCGCTAACACTCACAACAGCAATTACAGTGTCCACTGGCACGTTTTCCCTGACAGTACTTTGAAATGACTTTACTGATATTTCCGGATGGTTGTCATTCATGTCTGTTATCAATATAGTCAGTTTGCATTGCCCCGATAAAGAATTTATGCCTTTATCCTTTGCTATGATCTCCATATCATAAATTTTAAAATCTTCGTAGTTGATCATATCCTTGACTCGAATCTCTCCATTATCTGGATTTAAAGAGAATGTTTGCTGCGTTTTCTCTGATGTGTAAAGACTGTAAAGATATGTGATTTCTGCATTTGATCCCTCATCCAAATCACTTGCATTTAATTTCACAACTAGACTTCCGATTGGGGAGTTTTCGAACAGCTCTATCTTGTAGCTTTCCTTGGCAAATTGGGGAGCGTTGTCATTCGTATCTAACACTCGAATGATAATGCTGGCTGTACCAGACCGTGCGGGTACTCCACCGTCCACAGCGGTAAGAATTAGATTATGATTGCTCAGCACTTCTCTGTCCAAAGCCTTTTTCAAAATCAAATCAGTGAATTTTGACCCATCTCGACCGGTTTGTATTTCGATATTGAAATGTTCACTTTCACTAAGATAGTAGGTCTTAATTGAGTTGGACCCAATATCAGGATCCACAGCATTATTCAAAGAGAAACGTTCACCGACTGATGTTGATTCAGATATGTCAAGGTGAATAGTCTCTCTTCTAAAATGCGGTGCGTTATCGTTAATGTCCAGTATTTCTACTTCAATATTGAATATCCGAATAGGGTTTTCGATGGTTGCATCCAGCTTCAACACACATGCAGTGGCTGCTTTTGTAGTGCATAGATACTCCCTATCGAGTCTTTCTAAAATGAAAAGCTCTCCTGTCTCTTTGTTGATGTCGAGATACTTTTTGTTTGCGATATTATCCAACCGCATTTTCCTTCTGTTGAGTGTATTTACATCAAGGTTAAGATCGGTTGCTAAATTGGCTATAACAGAACCAACTTCCATTTCCTCGAGAATGGAATAATGTGTGACACCGGATGCCGAAGGTAGCAAAGCGATGATGAAAAAAGCCGAGACGTACCCCATTGTCTGTCTTGCGCTGTGTGTCACTTGCTTATCAAACCTGGCGATATCCTTAAAATAACGACTTGTCGGTCGGTGATGACCTTTATATTCCCATGAATGTATGCATTATCTTCTCGAGAGCATTCTTATTTGAAAAGACAGCTCCTTGCATTCAGGCAAGAGCGACAGTCAAAATGAAATGAGACCTCACCCTCTCTACGACTGTGCGTCATAGTGTCTCAAAACGAGAAGTGAGAGTGTTTAGCTGGAGAACAGCGACCCTCGGTGCACTCGGAGAACAGATGCAGTCTTTTATCACGACTTGCCACTGTGAAGCTCATAAATATTTGTTGAACGTCATGACATTAAACACAACCACTTGTTAAACCCTGTATTCATTTTCCGTGAATGTTGGTCTTCTGAGTAAAATAAGTCTAAAGCTGATTACTGTATGGGCACATGCCCTCTAAGTTATACTTAAACTCCGTGCGCATCTGCAGTTATGCTTCAAAAAACACATTTTGAATCTACTTGTAAAAGAGGTTCTTTCTCACCTGCAATGTTGATGCGGCAGAATCACTGGTTTCTGTCAGTCCTGTACCTCTTGGTAAACTGGACACAATATAGCGGGATCCCTTTGGCACAGGCTGTCTAACAACCAGCTTTCCTTTCCGTGTTTCCGCCAGAAACAAACTGTACCAGTAGGCGTCATTGGAGACCAAAGTAGAATCTGCAATGGTTGAGTTCCTTTCGCTGATCACACTGTTCCTACTGGGAGGGGCGGCTTTACTCGGTTTTGGTTTCTGACACTTAAGTACGATGGTCACAAGAATGGTGATCAGTAGGAGAAATGACACTGAGCCAAGTCCAATCACTAGGTATAGATTCAAGTCTGAAAAGATGTCATATTCGAGTGGTACTTCAGTCATGTCAGCATATGACTTCATAGCAGTCTCCACCGTGGAGAGTTTGATGGTCACTGTGGCAGAGAGCGCAGGCTCTCCATTGTCCTTGGCGATCACCACTAGGCGCTGATGACGCGCGTCTCTGTAGCTGAACATTCGCATGGTTCTGATCTCTCCGTTGTATTGATCTAAGCTAAATAAAGTTGCATCGGTGTTCTGGAGGAACTGATATGTTATCCTGGAGTTGTGCACGGAGTCTGTGTCGATGGCGATGACTTTGGCAATCAGAGATCCTTTGTCAGTGTTCCTGGGGATCTTTTCCTCAACCACGGTGCCATGCGCACGCCATGGAGAGACTATTACTGGAGTGTTGTCATTTTGGTCCATGATTATGATATGAACGGTGACATTACTGCTGAGCGGAGGAACGCCTGAATCCCTGGCCTCAATATGGAAGAGAAACTCTTTCTCTATCTCATAATCAAATGTCTTTAGTGCGTAAAGATTGCCATTCTCTGGGTTAATCGAGAATAGCATGGACATAGATGTGTTTGCGATTTCCTTTTCTATGATGAAATAAACGAGGTATTGGTTTTCATGTAGATCTGGATCAAGGGCGGT
>JASCQX010000093.1:12401878-12413311 GCA_030264415.1 Sardinella fimbriata
ACATGCTTCTTCTATTTCCCAGCCACCCCTTGACTGTTTCGCCTGCCCCACTCTCACACTTGCTCTTCCTCTTCCTCCTCTCTCTCCAGTCAGTCGAGGAACGCTGTGTTTATGTCGTCAATCCTGAGAACAGCAGCTGGACAGAGATCAAGCGTGAGGCGTGGATCTCATCGAGCCTCTTCGGGCTTTCCAGAGCCATCCAGGTCAGTAGGGGAAAGGCAGGAGGCAGAACTTAGGCCTAGAGGGGAGGACGGTCACAAAAGGGGTCTGGCCGCTGGTCTGTCATGTATCCCTTTGAGGAGCATGTCTCTGTCTCTTGTAGTATTACAGCAGTGATGGGCTATGTGCTGCAAATAGTCCTTGCTGAAAGACACACATGGAAAGCTGTCGTAAAATGAGGCCACTCAGCTGTCGGGGGTCACATGAATGCGTGTTGGCAGAGATGCATATGTCTCCATAGGGCAAGGTTTCAGATGGCAGTCATTTCTTGTGGTCCAAATGAAGGGATTTCACTTGACATTTAAAAATATTTTACCATTCCTTATGTTTTTTTTTTTTTTTAAATTAATTTATTTTTTTAAACCTAGGAATTTGGTGTCGCAAGATTCAAGACGAGTGTCACCAAGACCATGAAGGGGTTCGAATATGTTTTGTCAAGAATGCAAGGTATGTGTGCCGTTACCTCTCAAGCCACATGGTATTTACGTTTCCGTTTTCACATTTGCCTCCTGTGAAAACCTAGAGCAGTGATAGGACAGTGTCTTTCTTCCAGGATGAGATTGAGTCTTAGATAGCCCACCTCTTCATCTGTAGCACAGTCAAGGCATACACCAAAGGTTTGTTTGCTCCGGGAAAGAATGTATATATTGACTTAAGTTATGTTGTTAAGTCAATCAATTATTTTAAATTTTTTGAAGTTAGATCAGTAAGCTGTCATTCAAGAGACCACAAATACTGGTGCATGTGTTATTCAACCAATTTGTCACAAGATTGCCTCGAGTATTTGAAGTAAACCCTACCAATGTCTTGGGATATGTTAAACTGACAGTGTTGGAAAGATCTGAGTGATGTTGGCAAGGAATCAGTGAGCTGCATTAGTGCGGTTGATGATTGATCCTGTTTTCTTTTTTTTTTTTTTTTCCTTTTTTTTTTTTGTGATGACAGGCGAGGTGCCCTCCAAGACGCTGGCCGAGGCAGCCACAGAGAAGGCCCGCGAGACGGCCCTGGCAGCCAAGGAGAAGGCCAAAGACCTGGCCTCCCAGGCCCAGAAGAAGCAGTATGTCTGAGTTAGGGGGTGGGGGACTGCAGTGCCCCCCCCCCTTCCCCCCCATTATGCCCTCTTGGATGCCACCCATACTCCGCACCCCATACACGCACTTGCCAGACCGCTGTGCACTTGAGCTTCCATTTTTACACCTGTCTGACCCAGTCAACCCCATCTGACCTGAGTGCAGCTCCAAGTCAGCCTTATCCTGGGTCATGACTGGAAGGATGTACATCTACATCTTCCTCCATTTAGGTTTTTTTTGTTTTGTTCAAGAGTAGGAACTATAATATGGGTTTCGTCAGTAATCAAGGGGGGTTGAGTAGATAGATGTGGGTCTTAATTTATCCGTCGTCTTTCCTTTGTATATAAATTTACATACCTTACTTTATCTCAGATATGCTGCTTTATGTTTTGTTTTTGTTTTTTTGTGTGTTTTTGTTTTTCTTCTAATGTCTCCTTATCCACTCGGTGGATTCCGTTATCGAATGCTATTTGTGTTCCACCCCTTGTGTTCTTTACTCCCCCCTGCCACCCAGTCGTCTTTCTCTGTACTGCCTAGTTTTCATTGCTTCAAATTGAAGTGATTTTGTCAGATGATGAGTCCACGTTAATTGCAGTCTTGGCCTGGTCAGGCAGTCGTTCAAACCTGAGGACAGGACCACCGAAACGTAACCACTGCGGATGCCAACCCCACCTAAAGAACCAAGCACTTATTTCGCTTTGCCCATAGCATCAGTAGAGCTCAGGGTAATCCCATAATATAAATCTGTCATCCTACAAATAGCAGGAGTGTGCAGTAATATAAGACCTGAAGGGGCAATTCAGGTACGTCTATGTCCAAGTCCTCATTTGGGAATGAAGACTGATGTGAGATGTGTTTGCGTTGCAAGGGTACCACACAGATGGTATGTTACAAATATGGGGGAAATGATTGCAGTGGACAGCAATGTCTGTATAATATATATGCTTGAAAATGTACTGAAAAAAAAAAACAAAAAACAAAAATGATGAACTGCACCATTCAAATCCACCAAAGTATATAGTTGGTCTTGATTATTGATGATTACATTGGTGAAATGCTACAAAAGTGTTACAGTACTAACCAGTGAATGGAATATGCTTGATGACAATTAAAACATTTTCTATTGAATGTACGTGTTATTTTTCTTTGCTTTTTGTTTTTAATATATTATTTGCAATTATATATGCTCATGAGACATGTTCTGATTGTTGTTAGGTATTAGTTTTTGTCTAATTCCTTAGACACAATCTTTAAAACAAAATCACAAGACCTTCCACCCAACTCGCAAAACACTATAGATTACTTGCAAAACTGCAGACAGCGAGAATGAAAAACACATTTCACTTTTGCTTGGTCTGTGCACAGGGTATACAGGTTTTCATGTTTGGGTGGAATATTCCTTTACGCTACAGAAAACCTGTATACCCTGTGCACCAGACAGTGAAGGGTAAGGGCATTTGTCAGAATAGTGTGAGTAGAGGACGCCAATGTGTATGTTTTTTCTAAAGGTGTGTTACAAAATTGCAAACTGAGCCGTGAGTGTAAAATGTGTTAAAAAATGTTCAAACTTAAGAGTAAAGCGTTTAGTTTTTATTTGGGCTTTTAGTTCAGCAAAGGTTTCTGAATAGATTGGCTACAAGTGTGAATCGTTTCAGAAACATTGCAGAAAGAATCTATGTTAGCTAATCATTCAGAAAAAAAAACTGGTGTGAATAACCTATTATTGAAATGGCAAAGGGTTTGCTTTAAATTATCTGCAGGTCCTCTACAATACATTTGGAGCAATGAACATAAAAATAAACCACTCTTTGCAGCAAATGCTTTTGCTATATTCAAATATGGTGATCTCAGTGGGAGATGAATACACTACTTCCACATTCAATCAAACAGGTCATGTAGGCTACTGTGGAACTCTGTATCAGATTAACATACCTTTGAGGAGAACACAAAAGCCATCCCAATATCATAGCCAAAGGGGTCACCAGACTTGGCTCTTATTGGTGCCAGTCAGGCTATATGTTGTGTTGTGTGCTTATAGAACAGCTAGCTTACCAACTTTAGGCCACAACTCCACAGTGCTGTGTAATGATTTCACACTTTTGCACCAACATTCTCTCAGGATTCTATCAGGAAGGAATCCTGTAAACCATTAACTCTGATACAGTCACTGTGCTGAGCGATGACACAGCAAAGACCAGCATGACTTCCCTGTCTTTCCAGTTCAGCTTCTATAAACACACTGCATTTAATATACTGTTTCAATTATGCCTGCCATAATTTCCAAATTACCGATGGTTTAATACTCATTAAGGCAATATACATTAAGGCAATTCTTCTCCTCAACCTAGTATTTTCACTGCATCATGATCCGATTCTGGTTTATCATAAGCAATATTTAATAAACTTAAGCTAAAACTGCACAATTTAAAAAAAAAAAAAAAATTTTTGACTAAAACACTGCCCTGCGCTTTAAATTGTGTTTGGCTTATACACTAAATGACTTGTAAATGGCTGGCCTGGTTCATATAATCTCATATCATCTTTTCCATGAAAATCAACCCTCATACACCACCACACAGCAGCACTGCGATTAAATACATAAAATATTTATTTATACAAAAGAAGTGTATACACTAGTATAAAAATGCTACATTGGAAAACAGGGAGTAGGAAAGGACAGATATACAAAGATGATGTTCTTCCAGTGATACAGATAACAGGCAATAAGGCTTCCGGTGGTCACAATCAAAAAGGCAAAGGTCCTTCACAAATACCTGTTTAGTCTGGTGAACACCACCACTGATACATGTTGCATAAGTCAGATTACAGTGACATGAGAGGGAGATTGGTTTGTCCAGGTACATACATGTTTTCTTACTGACCTGTACATTGTTCTCGTTTGTTGTCTGAGGTGCACCTTGTTGAGGTACCAGGTCATTGAGGAGAAACTGGAAGTCAAAAGCTGCACGTTCAGCTGTAGTGGTCACCAGCTGTTTGTTGCAGGAGCATGCAAGCACTACATCTACCTAAAGCTACCCTACTTTCCAGAGAAAAAGTGCCAGCTATAACCTTTAATGGTTTCTGGACTTGGCCACATCACTCAAAGTTGCCATAAAAGAAACTAGCAGTTCCTTGCGACGCCTTCGAGATTTGTCATTATTATAGCTTAAAGGTTCAACGTGGCCAAACCAAAATGAAAAATCCCCCATTTCAAACACCTTTTAAAAGAAATGAAATAGCTTGGATCAGTAACACTCCTTTCACTGCATTTCCTTGTTTAAGATTTGCGTAGGACTGCAAAAGATAAGCTTTAGCCACTGCAAAAAAAAGCACCGTGCATCATCGCACCCACCCCAGTGTTAGAAACCACAAGCTTTCTTCTTCCTCCGTGGTAGCCAAGCACAAATCAAGACAGACCCATCCCATCTCAAGGGCCAAGATGTTTCCACCCTGCCCCACACAGCTTAGTGGGTGAGGGGTTCTCAAGAGTTCCTGTTTTGTAATTGGCAGCATCAAAGCAGTAACTCGTGACTGATGTGCTGACGTACCCAACCTTGATCAGCCCATGTTAATCTCCTATGTATTGAACAGGTTACACTTATCTTGTATAAACTTCAAAAAGTCAAGAAGGGTGATAAGTCACAGCTTTGTTCTGTGTTAGAAGTCTGACAATGCTGAAGGGATTTTGTCCTCGTCATGACAAATATTCCATTATTTTACATCACAAAAAAGTGCAAACACGATGTCTTGTATTAAATCTGTAAAATGTTGCCAAACACCCCGTTAAAATGGACAAAATAAACAAGTGCTTTGTGGATGCTTGTGCAACAATGGACACAGAAAAAGAATGCCAAAAGTCTGAGCGAGACACAGGAACAAAACCATAAATAGATTTAAACTCCAGAACACAAGTGCAAGCTTGTCTGTGCAGATGGATCCTGAAATTAAACTTGGGAGCTGAGAAGTAAAATCAGAGAGTGTGCTTACAGGACGCCGAGAAAAAAAAAGGAAGAAAGAAAGAAAGAAAGAAGAAAAGACAGTTAGCCTGAAAAGATGCAAAGCACGGGCTAGGTTTCAGTTTCTGACGTGAGAGAGCAATGGCTTGCTCAAAGCTACAGCACCACGAGTTCACAACACTTTTGCATCAATTTTTTTTTTCTCCACCTGTCCCTAAGATAATGCACTCTTCTTGATAATCATGTTTTCTCTAAAATCAAAGTCCTTAACATGCTCTTCAACCCTATAAAATGTAGGATTCCATCTTAGACCAGAATGCTTCGGAGGTCTGGTATCGTTGATGGGCTGGAGATGTATTAAAGAATCCTGTCCCATCATGATCCTTTTTCTGCTTCTTCGTCTGTCTTCTTTTTCAACTGATTTGGAATGTTTCCACTCTCGGGAGTGGGGATGATCACACTCATACACACTATCTCTTATACACTCACTCACACCCACGCAGCCAAAATGCCTGTCAATCATAGCCAGACGCGATCAGGAGTAGAGTAACAGTGGTCCACCTCTGTGTGTGCACAGCCATCCGACTCCAGTGTCCAGACCATGCTCTCCACATCGATCTCCACGTCCTCTGCAAGAACAGGAAAAAAGGACTGTGGTCAAAATTCACTTCCTATTTTTGCTCATGTTTGTTCATGTTCTGTTTTTCAGACATTTTTTTTTTCTTTCAGAGACTTGAGTACCATATACCACAGCAAATGAACTATAACTCATCAATTTATTTTAAAATATTTGTTTTAACTATTACATTATTCAGTCATTCATTATTCAGTTAAATATTCAGTCAATAAGAAACACATTCCAGTCGATAATGTTTGCATGGCGTAAGCATTAATGCTTGTTGGTTTATGATCGTCGTTAAACAATGACACAGGAAGGTACTCGTTAGCTTTGTTCTGCAATTCTGTAATTATGCAGTTTTCCCTTTAAACCTCTGTGAGACTAGTACAGGTAGTTATTAGCCTAGTTGACAGCATTCTGGTATGCCTGCTTTGGTATGTGGAAAACTAGCCTCACAAGCGACAGGCAGGATATCTTCTTAACAGAGTAGACCGTGAAAAACAACATTTCATAACCCAACTGCCCTCACTAGCTCGTAACTTCTAACTTGTGACTCATTCTAAACCAGGAAGTTTTGCATGCACACCAGGAAGTCTCTTGTAAGCATCCAAAATCCTCTCCGGCATTTACCAGAAAGCTTTTTGTTTGATTTCGCCTATATCCATTTATTGATTCCTGGTGTACCAGAAGTACGGTGTGTGCAGTTGAAGGAGGGAAAAAAAAATCCTTCAAACACTTTGTCTGATAAGGCAAAGTGTCCTGTCCTAGCCTCACCTCTGTCGGAGTCGGATCGTTCAGAGGAGACGGCTGAGCCAAGGCTGTCGTTGCGGATCCTCTCTGTGGCCGCGCCAGCCTGCAGCTTCTCCAGACGCACACGCAGCTCCTGCTGCTCCCAACGCAGACGGCCCTTCAGCAGCTCGGCCCGCTCTGCCTGCTCCTGCAGCTTCTGCAGCCAAACCAGCCAAAAACACACAGGAGTCAGAGGAGGCTTTTTGAAAATGAAAGGCAATATATTCCATCAAACAAAATTTGTGCAAAAAAAAGCTCCTGATGTTGGATGTTTTGATGTTGGAGGGCCCCATTTATGTTATATTATTCATCAACTGATGCCATGTTAATATGCTAGGCAGCATACATATTTAATTATGACAAACATGAAGTAATGTGAAGTTCAAATGGCAGATGAGGGGGGAAAAAACAGGTCACTGAGTTTTAACACTGACTTGCACAGTCCTATTGTAAGATAACGTGTCTGAGAACCGAGAACTTTGCCAAATGCCAAAATTATCATGCATTATTGTGTCAGAATTTTAGTCACATATCATCAATACCCACAGTAACTAGCAGTGAGTGGCCTACTTTCTGTTTTTTTTTTGATTGCTTAAACATTGACTGATTGATTGAGTTCTATATGTAAGTCACATTAAGTCTATGGAAGCATCCATGGAAAATCAACACCCACTACAAGGCCAAATTGTCTAAAAATGTGGCTACAACAGGAAACAAAAAGAGCATAATTCAGCACCAACAACATACTTTGCACAAACACAAACACGCACCGAATAAACAAGTCCACTTCTGCATTTAAAATGCTGAATCACTTTGTTTTGATCATACACAGATATCAAAGGCCATTTAAGGGTGCCACTATTTAGATTATTCATATTACAGTACATCCACTATGTAACCCACACATGGTTCCCCCTAGACTGGATAGATGCAGGTCTACAGCAGTATGCTAATACATTACCTTGATATGGAGTTGTGCTCTTCTCAGTAGGTTAAGAGTGGTGTTTCTAGCCGAGTCTGAAGACAGAGGAACCTGCTGCTTAAGCTGCTCAAGGCAGTGTCTGAGCTGAGCTCTCCTGTGCAACACAGAACACAGCATTTTCTTGAGCATTTCTCTGAAAACTTCATACGTGAAATACATTACTAGCATTATAACAGTATTTGTGTTGCTCACCTGTGTTTTTCCAATTCATTGTGGATTGATCTGTACAGATAAGAACAAAATATTACTTATGAACAAGGGCATGGACGGTAGCATATTGGTAAGCAAGCAATTCGTTTCGTTCCAACGGAGGGGATATGCTTTGAAGTGACAGGTCACAGATAGTACTCTTGCGCGTCAAACAGGCACTCAGAAAGGCCACGTAACCAAAGCAAGTTTTAAGTTACATAACGTAAACCTCACCTGCTGTTTCCAGCGTTGTTCTTCTTGCTCTTCTGCTTGCTTCTTTTATCCGACACCCCTTTGCTGTAGAACGGCAGCACTGAAGCATAGCCATGTTCCGCCTCTGTACAACAAAGTAACCAACTTGTAATTAACTTGGTACGCAATAAACTCGTTTGTAGTTACAATATCTGGCTGGAGTAAAACCTTAAACTCAAAGGCAACACAATTCTGACATATTTCTATTTTAAAGCAGAACTACACAGCAAGGTGAATATAACTCCTTTTCTGCGGACCGCTAACAATTTGACAGAGGCTCGCTGTTTTTTGGCGCAATCAGCAGTCCGTCGGCGAAAACTGGCCTGTCAGTTTAGTCTCCCCAGTCACATTAATCGGCTTCTTCCTATTCTGCTGTTAGAATACATGTACACTGCACAAATAACACATAGATTCATACGTTCATAGTCACCGCTTACATTTTCATTCATTGTTGGAACACATCTTAGTATACGGAGTAGTTGCATTTTCAAATTTGCCGCGACTTCGCGCCTTTGTGTACAATGATGATCTCAAATGTAGGTCACTGAGTCAACCCTAAAATTGGCAACAACCAACTAATTTTTTGCACATTTGAAGCTCCATACACGTTACACGTTCACACAATCTGTATCAGGTTTTTGGTGCGAATCGAATCACTAAAATAGCACAAGATAACCTACATGTAACTTATCGCTAGGCATTGGTTTCTGAACGTAGACGGCAAATCCAAGTAAGCAACCTTAAATGACGGATCGACCATAAGTTTGACAGTACCTCTCTCTCTTCTCTCCAAATATTCGGCAGCTTGCAGAAGAACCTGAATATTGCATGTGTTCATTTCCATTGCGATGTGCAAAATCTAAGTTTAAAACTCGCTAGGAGAAATTGACCTGCTGGTTTATTTGTCCAGTTAAGAATTTGGCTGAGCTGGCTACGTAATCTGCGTCAGATTCGGCACGCCCCCACGTCGACCGCTCCCTTGTTTTGCTACGTCTGCTAGAGAGGACATGAATCACTCCACTCATTAGGGGGCGCTGTAAAGATTTCTGTTGAAACACATCTGTGTGCCCCCTCTCTCCCCCTGAGAACGATCATGATGAACCAACTATTTTCCGAATAAATACTTGCTTGAGGCACTCATATGAATTTTAAATCAGTGTTATCAACAGTTTTACTGAAAATATATTTCTGTATGTGTTTAGGGGGCAGGGGGAATAGATTTTGTTCTCTAATCTGGCAGCTCCGGGCAGCTCAGTTTCGTTTGTCTCTCACTAGTCCCGTGACTCCTGTCTATGTCTATGCATGTGTCTATGCCCCCATCCATTCAAACCTATGATTCAAACTAATCTGGAGTCGCATGTTTATGCCTACATTAAATGGATTGCAGTTTTGAAAACAAAACTGGCTCAACAGGATTAAGCCTGTAAGAAGCTGAAACTACTTCCTCTCGCATCACCCCAGTTTTGAAGATGGAAACATTTATGCCATCTAAATAATTTACCGTTATTCAAGGTTAGCCTACTTCTCACCTGTAATCAGTGTGATCCTCTGGTACTGGTGTATATTAAAACAATAGACAGTAGGAACCTACAACTACACTCAACACCTTCAGTTTCATAAGAACCATTACTGTTTGGCTTTATTTGATCTTTAATGAGGTCTGTGCTGACATGCCCCTCATCCTAAACATGACTGAAGCAAAGACACTCATGTCTCTCCACCAATGCACATTTGACAAGGAAAGTCAGGCTCAGACTAGTAAAATGCTAATCTAACAAGGTCACTTACTGTTGTTGGAAGTGATATATTTTAAAATGGGATAAAGTAATTGCCCTTTGTTGAACCATTGTTGAATTGATTTTGCCTAACAGCAGAAACACAGTGGGCAGAGTGCCTGTCGATAAAACAGTAATCATGTCGGCTAAATGATCAATGCCTCTTGTTAGTGTTCGACCAGCTCACAACAGTTTGTAGTGAATATGTCAAAATGTTCTCAGGGTTTGGGGATGAGTTGAGGGGGGAAGTTTTGTCATGCTAACTTTGTGCTTTTCATGGAAGCAGAATACTAAATACTTACAATACATTTAGTAGCCTAATACAGCAAAAATACATTGTACTCTACAACAGTAAATTACATTGTTATGGGAAAATGGCAACTAAAAATTGTTGCATTTTAATTTATTTGGGCCCAGATTTGCCACTTGATTTGTTTGTTTAAGACAGATGGCCGGTAGCTAGAATTGGTCAAAGTATATTACCAGTATGTCGGGTGCTCTTGGATATTGGTGATCAGTCCATTTGAAAAAACAAAACAAAAAAAACAAAACAAAACAAAACACAAACAAAAAAAAAAAAACCATGCAAACAAACAAACAGGTTAATCCAGGCACTCCAAATAATAGAAATGAGGAAGGAATATATTAAAAATCATTCATTATCACTTGCTAGTACATGTTTAGTGGTAATAAAGGCTTTTTTACATTTGGGTTTATGCATTTGGCTGACGCTTTTATCCACGGCGACAAACAAACGAGGATAAAACATTCAAACGACAGCACAACGTGAGGGAAACTAAGCTAAGAAGTGCTAAAAGTGCATGCTGTTGGTATGAAGTCAGCAGTAGATAAAATGCAAGAGTGTAGAAAAGCAACATTTAGGCATGGAGGAATTCTCGAAAGAGCTGGGCCTTTAGAGTTTTCTTCTTTTTAATATATTCCTTCCTCATTGCCATGATTTAGAGTGCCTGGATTAACCTGTTTGTTTCAAATGATTTGTTTGTTTGATTTAATTTATTGCCATCCTTGCAACTATGGCTATACTGTCCTGATAGAGCATGCAGAACATTAGAATATCCTGCTGAATGGAAGCAAAGCTAGAATACCTTATAATATTTCGCATCAAGGACTATTGCTTTAGGATCACTGGACTTAACCCTTGTTCAGCAGCAACCGCATTTTGTTTTCTTTCTCAGTCTTTGGCTGTGAATGTTTAGACAATGTACAGAACAATATCAAAGTTCACCTATGAATGTGGAGGATTACTTAAAGGAGAAGTTCGGTGTGAATCAATCCATAGCCCTGTTATTAAAGGTCACTGAATGCTGTTTATAGGGAAAAGAACAAAAACAATTGATACAACATAGACCGTATTATGAACCGGGCTAATACTAAGTATGAACTAATACTAAGTAAATGGGGCATAGTGTCTTACTTTCAGTTTCATTCCGTTATGCCCCATTTACAATAGTTTTTGGTTTATAACTCGGCCTATGTTGCATCAATTTTTTTGTTCTTTTTGCTACAGACAGCATTCAGTCACCTCTAACAACAGGGCTATGGATTGATTCACACCGAACTT
>JASCQX010000093.1:12413973-12425040 GCA_030264415.1 Sardinella fimbriata
GCCTATTTACGGCATTTCCTGTCCAGGAATTTCAGGCACCAATGAGAAGCAAGCTTTTAGTCCAAGGTGAAGGAGGTGGGCTTTAACAAGTTTAACATTGATTCTGCCTTTGAGAAGGCGACTAGTATGTGAGATTGGCCAGACTAAGCTCATATGAGCTTTGATTGTCGCGAAAGCCAGGCTAATAACTCACTATATGGCCTAAAACTCATGATGGCTCCTGATGGCAGTTTGATGTCTTGCTTCCCATTCTCAGCACCCAATAATATCCAATGACATTAAATCACAGATTTATAATAATCATACATACAAACTGATCATCACTTCCAAACAATTTAATGCATCCATCATGACCAGTTAACGGCAAACTCCACCAGCGACATCAGACCTCATGTTTCACACAGGTATCGTCGAGACCCAGGCATAGGCCAGAGATAATGCACTACGCCACATCTGCACACATCTGGGTTCAGCTCTCACTGTGCTCATCTCAGCTTTAAGAACAGAGCCCTGTGGAGCCCAGACCCCTGTGGACATCCATAAAGTTGGAGAGAGAGTGACAGAGAAAGAGACAGAGAAAGAACAAGCAATCAAGTTAGACAGTGGCTGACCAACTGACAATATCCCATCATCCCTGCATTATTGGGTTTTTTTTCAGCCTCACACGCAGTCGTAAGTGTCATTGCAAAGGGGTCAACTTGACTAATTTAATCTGAAAATGAACATTATTATTTCATGTTATGATTTTATAAAAGTAATATGCATGTGGTTCAATTTGTAGCACACAGCTTTGGAAACAATGCCATACACAAGCCTTGTGTCACAACTACATATTTTTCACAAAGCATACCTAAAAGATTAACAGCTGGGCTAGTATTATAGGTTGTAGCCTACACAATAAGAATTCTTGCAAGCTGAAGTCTTGCTGGCTTCACAAGAATCATTATGCTCTGAGCATTTCCCTACCTGTACCACAATATTCCACAGCAGTTCTGTGCACTGCATCAGTTTTTCAGAGCCAGGCTGGTTCCAGGAATTCTGTAGGCTGAACTCATCCCGCAGGACTTAAAAGCAAGACCTTGTTAAAGTCCCACTGTTTAGGCCACTCTGAAGAGGAGAGAAGAGAAAAACAACAGTTAGTGCTTAAATGTCACTCAAACTAATTCACTTCACTCAAACTGACTGGAAAACTCAAAACATTTCCAGTCAGTTTCACTAAACTCCCAAGCAAAAATAAACAACTAAAGAACTAAATAAATAAATAACATATACGCTACATAACCAAAAACTCTTTGTTTTTTCAGGCACAATGCAATTGGGAGATGTAGTGATATAATCTAGACCTGGAGGTTAGATGGGTATATCGATTTTGTAAGTCGAGGGAGAAGCAGATGCATGATGATCCTCTCTAAATGTGTACCACTTCCAGCACCGCACTACCAAGTGTCCGCTAGAAACACATTAACTCCAAAATACAAAACTAGTACTACTATGAGGTCGCATTTTCAGGGTCTCTCTGGGATGTTTGCGTATTAAATAAATGAAAAGAGATCCATCTTAAAACCACAAATGGATTTAAAACAAAGAAAAAGAACGAAAGGGGAAAAAATCAAACCACTGTGTAGATGAGGGAAAAAGCAGGGTGGGGGTGGTTAAGAGTGAGAAAATAACTGAATCCACAAACCTTGCGCATTAAATGCAGTTCCCCTTGCATTTTGAAGGCATTAAAATCTGGGTCTAAAGCATCATGTACACTGGATCTCTAAGCCTCTCGAGCCGGTTAGACCTTAAACTGAAAGTTGTCTCCATAGGGATAATTAAGAACAAGAGAACTGAAGGCCAGTCACCACATCGCTATAAGGGGGAAGACTTGACAGACATTCACTCAAGCAAAGACGGCAATCCAACTTCCAAGTCAAACTTACACAAAGGAACAAAGAGTCCACCTGTAACTTAAGATGTCAAAGTGCCATCTGACTGTAATAGCAACAGTAAAAAGCAAAGTTGCATGCACATATTACGGCATTCACTGCAAACAGCCCATCCAACACTTGGTAGGGGGGTTGTCCGTTCCAAATGGATCTGTGCCCAGTTACAGACACACAAAGTTAAATATAAAGTCTGGTGTATAAAGCAATGCTACAAACCTGAGGTGAATATCCTATGGATTTTCAGCTGGATTTCTACAGCTCTGCAGTACCTCTGGAGATTCCCATGTCGTAGAGGACAGCTAAGGTAAACGGCCAGCCTATTTGACCACTAAAAGTACTGAAGATGTATTTAAAAGGAAAGACAGCATAATCTTTTCAATGGATGGCAGAGTCGTGGATGCTCCATGACTGCTTCGGAGAGGGATGACTGGACAAAATGAGTGTATAAATTTACTAGTCTACGAAGCTCTTTGACAGCATAATTCATATTTACAAGGCAGTCAGCCCATATCAGCTTTGCATTAATCAAAGGAAGTGCGCTCTCTTGCACACTTTATTTCTGACCTTAAGGGCAACCAAATATGTGAAGCTACATAAGTCCTGTTTTAAGCCAAAGTTTTCAGTAATGTTCATCTCATTGGTCATAATCTCTACAGGATAAAGAATATTTATTAATGGAAATACATACAGTTAGCTGGTATCTGAAATAAACATGTTTTAATAGGTTTAATCTGTGTATCAGTAATACAATGAAACAGATGCATAAAGTCAGTTTCTTTTGAGATTTGTGAGATCCTTTTAAAATAAAGTCTGTAAAATAGAACACCTGGAAAATTTTCAGATACTTCCTCTGTCTTAAAGAACACGATCACCGCAACAACTAAAAATGTCCATATGTCTAGAATAACGTTAAAACTACTTAAATTGCTTTACAATCACACTAACAGGAGTCACAGCTCCATCACTACAACGGATATTCAACATATTCTGTCAGTAACAACGGCAGTGAACCTAGAATATTTTAAAGTAACGTGACCTAGTCCTTATAATGCTGCTTTTAGAAACTTTTATCACATTGTGACCAGAACTCAACAGTGGCCATCAATGCTATCGAATACTTGGATAGAAGTGTGCAAGAGGTACCAACTCCGAATAAGATCCAGATGCCAACAACCTGATTTGATGCAGAACTAAGGACTAAATCAAGTTCACTGTAATCAACTACTTGGGCATTTCTAATCATACATGGGGGTCTGAAGACCAACACGTAAACTTAAATACATATTTTAAAATAAAATAGAACTTACAGTACATATCTTAAAAAGGAAAAATAACAGGCCTTCACCAACAGGCAACAGGAGATAATCTTAACTGAATTACTATAAACGACATAATAAAGCAAACTGCAACATTGTAGGTCCCCCACCAAGGAAAATGAAAAAGAATCCAAAGAATCCAAATAGAGTCCTATTACGCGTTGGTAAACCAGGCCTAGTTTATTAGTGACTGACGAGCAAGTCATGTCTCAAGATTTGATGCTTCTCTATGAGACGTTGTATAGTTGGGCTGGTAAGGAACACCTGACCTGATTAAACCAGCTTTTGTGATAGCTGAGGTTTGTTGTGACTGTACCAGGAAATGGGGTTCTGAGATCCAGTCATGGCCCAGCCGAAAATACGGCTCGGGGAGCTACTTAATGGATAGGATATTTAAGCGGCCTTTGAGATTTTGGCTAGGGGATGGAGCTGCTCTGTTGTGCGACTCACCAGGATTCCTAATATGAGCCTCCATAACCCCCCCTGCCATAACCACCACCGCCTCGGGAGTAAGGAGCGCTGCTTCTGCCCGAGTAATTACCTTTCATTGGACCATAGCCAGACGACTGCTGGCCATAGCCACTTCCAAAGTCATTGTAGCCGTTGCCTCCGCCATAGCCTCCCATTTGGTCTCCATAGCCACCCCCGTAACCGCCACCGTATCCACCTCCATAGCCTCCACCGTATCCGCCGTCGTTGCCTCCGTAGCCACCACCGTAATTCCCGTAGCCCCCACCTCTTCCACCGCCATAGCCGTTTTGGGATCTTCCCATTCCGCGCCCGCCTCTACCTCGACCGCCGCGGCTGCCGGCAGCTTGGATCTCTTGCTTGGTGAGGGCTTTCTTCACTTCAACTTTATGGCCGTTGATGGTGTGGAACTTCAGCACAACCGCTTTATCAGCAGAATCGTTATCTTCAAAGTAGACAAACCCAAACCCACGCTTTTTACCTGTATCTTTGTCGGTGATCACCTCTGCTTTTTCGATGGCACCGAATTGGGAGAAGCATTCGAGCAGATGTTCATCTTCGATATCATCTTTGAGACCACCGACAAAAATTTTCTTTACTTTGGCGAGCGCCTCTGGCCTGCCCGCATCTTCTCGTGCCACGGCCCTTTTCAGTTCGACGTTGTTACCGTCCAAAACGTGTGGCCTACCCGCCATGGCAGCATCCGCCTCCTCCGGTGTTGAGTAGGTCACAAAGCCGAAGCAGCGAGATCGCTTCAGCGCCTGGTTTTGCACCACAACACAATCTGTCAACTCGCCATACTGCTCAAAATGCTTACGAAGACCCTCATTAGTAGTTTGAACATTAAGTCCACCGACAAATAATTTGCAAAGTTGATTTTCCATTTCTACTTTGTTTTTTTTTTAAAAAACGAGATTGAACTGCGACAAAAAACCCTACTAGCTACCAGCAGCAGCAGTCTCAACACTCAAAATGGCGGCCTATTCAAAGGATATTAAAAAATGGCGGAGTGGGAGGTGCTACCGTGACAGATCAGAGATGTTGGTTAGGATTGGGGACATCGCTTTTCATTCAAACCTAGGATTTAACATGGCAGATTGGGTACGATTCAGCACTAATAAAAAACACGACAAACTGTAGTTAACGAGAGCCACCCAAAGCATGTTTTGTTCCAAATTGAGTGCAAACTGGACCACGAACAAGTCTTTGGAAGGGGGGGGGGTTAACAAAATGCATGTTTATGCAAAATGCGTGTGGATTAGAACACGGATTATTATTTCTCACTTTAGTGACGATCTCACTTCAGTAACCCTGATATTCTGATAAGAGATTACTTTAGACGACTAAAAGTGAATGTGAATCTACCAACTGTGCAACCAGGCAAAGTTCAATTAAAGAGCCGTACTGATTGCATTGACCTCTTGCAAAATGAATACTGCAGCTTCCAATTACCAATAAAGTGTTCAAGACAAGGTATCAAATCATGAAAAAGTTTAATACAATTTAACAGGGCTGTGAGTTAACCGAAATTCAAGGTTAAGCAACATTTCACAAAACTGAGTCAACAGAACTGCACAGGACTTATAGTGTAAAATCGGATCAGTTAAAATAAACGTGTATAAAAAAAGAAACTAAACCCACAGAGCCTGACATTTCACAATTATACATCACATAATAAAACAATAAAATACTCGAACAGAGAACCGAGCTTCTTTTACATAAAGTTAGCCAATTCCCCTGAGTTTCATGACTCGTAGATAATACACACAGAGCAAACAGACAGGTCATCTTTCCGAGTTTCGTCCACTTAAACTAAAACCATTCACTACAATCATTAAAAATGGAATAATTAACGTGCTTGAAAAAAAAGTCCATAGCTAATGTCCATCAGAAACGGCATAGCAGTCCAGAAACAGAACATTAGGAAGGGGTTTCGGCCTGTGGTTTAGATTGAAAGAGAATTCCTCCAAACCCTTTAATAATTTGTGTTCTGAAGTCCCAAAATCTGTGCATCCCTCAGTGGTGCAAGATTCAATAGCCAGCGTATCCCCCCCTTCCGTATCCACCTCCTCCTCCACGCGCATATGGTCCCCCACCCCTACCAGCACCATAATTACCGCCTTTCATTGGGCCATAACCGGAGGGCTGTTGAGCATAGTCCTCTCCAAAGTCACTGTAACCGTTCCCATTGCCATAGCCGCCCCCCATCTGGTCGTATCCACCGCCATAGCCGCCTTGGGTTCCGTAACCGCCACCGTATCCGCTTCCATAGCCGCCATCATTGCCATAGCCTCCGTAATAACCTCCTCTTCCGCCGCCGTAGCCATTTTGAGGCCGACTCATTCCTCGGCCTCCTCTCCCCCTTCCACCACCACGACGGCCTGCTGCTTGCATCTCCTCTTTCGTAAGAGCTTTCTTCACCTCTACCTTATGTCCATTAACAGTATGAAACTTAAGCACAACTACTTTGTCAGCGGAATCGGTATCATCAAAATAGACAAAGCCGAAACCACGCTTCTTGCCGGTCTCCTTATCGGTGATGACTTCGGCTTTCTCAACGGTGCCGTACTGTGAAAAATATTCGTTCAGATGTTCCTCCTCAATATCATCTTTAAGTCCACCAACGAATATTTTCTTCACCTTTGCCAATGCTTCTGGCCTACCGGCGTCCTCCCGAGCTACAGCTCGTTTCAAATCCACGTTGTTGCCGTCTACAACATGTGGCCGAGCGGCCATAGCTGAATCAGCTTCCTCCGTCGTTGAGTATGTTACAAAGCCGAAACAACGAGACCGCTGTAACGACTGATTCTGAACCACGACGCAATCGGTGATCGTTCCATACTGCTCAAAATGCTGTCGCAAACTTGCATCTGTAGTCTGAACATTCAGACCACCGACGAACAACTTACATAGCTGAGCGGACATTTTTCCACAATTCTCCGTAAGGATCGACTGAACTATTACCGGTAACGTACGGTTTAAACAATTCGAGGCGCCTCTGTCGTTACGTCAGCACATGCGCCACCTGTAATGATTGGTTGAGTGGAATTCAAACACCCGCCCCTTCCTTTTACGTATCTGTCGTACAAATTCACAATCATGTCAATAAACATTATTTTAAATTGCTTAAATGAACAAACTGTCAGATTACCTTTAACCTTATTTTCTGAAGCATATAAAATAATTCGATGAATGTAAACCATAGTTTGAATAACACCTCAAGGACACAAGTCCCTCTGTAGTTGTAGGGGAGTCTTCACTGGTATCATTTTTTAATGATCCTTCAGACTGGAAGTGTTACCTGTCCCTGCCATTTGCCTTGCATGTTTTCCTGTAACAATTTGATATTATGCACTTCATTTGGAGCCTATATGCTCTCAAATGTCAAATGTCACAAAAACTCCAACTGCACGAATATTGTACCTTGGAAGTAAAACACAGAACTAGGCAACATGTTAGACCAATGGAAGATACAAAACTTTTTTTAAATTTAAAGCGCAAGAGCAAAGGATCCTGAAGCTCGCCAACAATGCTGTGTTTAGACCTTTAAAAAAACAACAAAAAAACATGTTGTCTTTGTCCAGAATCAGACCAGAATTACAATATCACAGTAATTATTTTATGACGCCTGAATCCAGACAAGTCATGTGCAACATATCCTGAACATAATCCAACATCTGTGTGTAGGGTCCCCTAAACATTAATCATAATATTAAAATGTTATCTGGGGCCTAGTGTCTGCGCCATGTGCACTACCTTAGTCAGTGTGGGAGCATTAAACAGATCCAGCTGATGTTTCATGCGATTGCTTAATTTGCAATGTAAACTGCATAAAGTTGACTGGTATTTAGTACTTTTATCTAAAGCAACAAATAGATTTTTTCCTTTTTTTCAAAGATTCACCTTTAAACAGATGCAAGACATTGTCCCCCTCCCCTAAATAAAACTCTTTTAAGTTTCAACCATGCGGAATGTGGATTTAACACTAACAATTTTATAGTGCACTACCGGCAGCCCCTATTCCATGTTTCCAAGCCATTGCAATAAATCATTAAACTTGCATAGGCCATGGGATAAAGTTGAGGCATGTCTCAAGGCACATTAAATCAGATCTATAAGGTCTTTTGCCTGTCCACATAAAGACCTCTTATAAATGTTTGTGAACTGTGCACCTAATCTGGTCCCCAGCCGAGACCTTTAAATTTAGGGTTCAGTGTAACTTTTTTGGGTGTTGTGAAGGCAACATAATAATCCACATTTTTCAAACACACTGGAATGCAAGTTAAGATATTACTGACAGAAAACTGCTTTAATCTTGCAGTCATTCCTGATATTAAAACACAAATCTGGTTTTATATAAAATCATTTATTTGCCTGAATACAAAATGTTCTGAAACAATCAAATAATGCCTGCAGCATTCTTGAGTCACTGATGATCAAACAGACGGATTCAAGTCAGACCTTAGGGTAAAATAAGTACAGATTAGACAATTATTCACCCATATTGGTTGTGACAAGTAACATGAAAGACCAGGTTAAATTACCACATCTTACTACTCAAAGTAGCTTTTGCATTTCACCAAACTACACACTGATATGCATGTTGTGTACATATACACATGTAGATAAATATGTGCACACCATTAGAGGTGAGCCAAACCAGAGTGTCATTGGCGCTTTGCAAACTTGTATTCAAAGGCAGGAAGGTATATGACGACACACAATACTGACTGGTCACCGACTTGGTATCATTACTGACCCATGGGGCTTTAAAATCTCCCAACAGTCCTCCTGAATCTCCAAACTCCACAGCCATGCTGATGTGGCCTGAGCCAGGCATCGCCAGCTCCCTGCAGATGAAGAGAGAAAACAAATAAGAAACTTTACAAGCAAACATGACATGAATCCTTGCAAATGTCATTTATGGTCTAAGGAGTGATTGGTTTCAGTTCAGACCTTTCCATAGGCCGCAAAACCACCAAATGCCGCCCTTCATATACCAGATATCTCTTTATATTCAGACAAGATGGCAACATGTTAGGTTAGCCAGCTGGTGTCAGTCCAAACTAAGAAAATAAAAACGAACAGCTGCATTTACACTACTAAATGTACTAATTCATAGTTAAACTTGACCAACACTTAGTGAAGACAGGTTGATTACATACCTATGTTGCAGGGTGATATCCTAATGTGAAATTTCAGTCCTATAATCGACCCCAGGTATTGAACAGGGTCCCTGTACAAACAAGCTGCTACAAGCTATTTCGAAGTACTGGGATTACTGAAAGAAAAGCTAAATGTGGGAATCAGATGCAAATAGGAACCCCGCTTGTGCTACTGGTCACCAACTTCATCGGCCCGGCTTTATGGTCACACGCCCCCGTACAGTAGCGGCAGACGTCTCCCACTAGGATAAGTAGTACTGTATGTGTAGAATAGCACATAGAGGCACCTAAAGCTAAATAGACTGAAATTTAATACAAGTTATTTTAGTTATGCATAACAGTATTAAGAGAATAAACTAAGTATACGATCATAAAGTTTTTTATTAAAAAAAGAAAACATACATTTGCATACCATTGTTCAACAATATTTTTGATGTGAAGACATAATACAAGGTACATATGTATGCTGGAAACGATATAGCCTACTAAGTAGCCAAAATACCAGAGTGCAGATAAATAAGTTCTGTGGAATTCCGCAAAAACAGCTGGCCGCCGTAAATGCCACACTGCGTTCAGCTCTAGCGCACATACATCCACATGTGCCTCGAAAATCCAAAACTGCTAAACACAAGCGCATTCTATCCTCTGTGATACATTACTGAGCAGGGGTAAATTAAATAGTACATGTAGCAAATCAAGGTAGCCCATGACACACAACAAACTCTAAAAAGAGAAAAGAAATAAAATGAATGCTGATGAACAATTAAAACAAGCCCCGCCAAAAAAAAATAAAAAAAAAAAAACGCATTATAAAACAAAACAGGCAAACTATGTTCTACCTATACGACCTTAATTTGAAACAAAAGTGATCATTTTGCTTTAAACATGTTCTACAACAAAAGCTGGTCGAACAAGTCAGGTTTCTGGGAAGTAGTCTTCCTACCTGTTCAGATTTGAGGTCTTTTAGGAAAGGTTTCACAGTGTCCACCCCGTGTTGTTAAGCAGAGGCCAGGTGATTGAACCATTTTGTCCAATGTCGTGATATTGAGGGTACTGTGGGACGAAATTCTCAGTCTCATTCACTGCCCCTAGTATGGAGCACCATATGCGCCTCTGGGATAGGCACCGCCACCCCCTCTGGGATAGGGAGCAGCAGCAGCGCCCCGACTGGCATAGCCGCCTGGCCCCCCCTTCATGGGCCCGTAGCCTGAGGGCTGCTGGCTGTAACCACTGCCAAAGTCACTGTAGCCATTTCCGCCACCGTAACCTCCGCTCTGATCTCCGTAGCCAGCGCCATAGCCGCCGTAACCTCCAGCGTACCCTCCACTTCCATAGCCTCCGCCATAGCCGCCATCACTGCTTCCGTAGCCATAACCGCCGCCGTAGCTGTTGTAACCACCTCTGCCACCTCCGTAGCCATTTTGGTTTCTTCCCATACCTCTTGGCATTCCTCTTCCTCCTCTACCTCCTCTTCCCGCAGCTTGCATCTCCTGCCTGGTGAGAGCCTTTTTCACTTCAACTTTGTGTCCCTTGATGGTATGAAACTTGAGGACGACCGCTTTATCGGCGGAATCGTTATCATCGAAGTGAACAAAGCCGAAGCCTCGCTTCTTCCCGGTGTCTTTGTCGGTAATAATCTCGACCTTCTCAACAACCCCAAACTTGCCAAAATACTCAGTGAGGTCTTCGTCCTCGATGTCCTCCTTCAGTCCACCAACGAAGACTTTCTTCACTTTAGCTAGAGCCTCGGGTTTACCTGCATCGTCTCGTGCCACGGCTCTCTTCAACTCCACGTTTCGGCCATCAACAACATGTGGCCTAGCGGCCATTGCTGCATCTGCCTCCTCAGAGGAGGAATAGGTTACAAACCCGAAGCAACGAGATCGCTGTAATTGTTCGTTCATAACCACAACGCAATCGGTAAGAGTTCCGTACTGTTCAAAATGAGCTTGGAGTCCATCTTTGGTGGTCTCTACGTTCAGACCTCCGACAAAAAGTTTACAGAGTTGATCCATATTTGCAGGTAAAATCGTTTTTCCTTACCGCCAACAAGCTTGTCGATGCGTGCTCAACAGTTGGAGCTTATGTTACCCCACCTTCCTTTAAGTTGTCGTAAATCTGACGTCAAGTGCGCTTGAATGCGTAAAAAGCCACGCCCCTCAATATGCATGAGCCAAGATCCTATAG
>JASCQX010000093.1:12788939-12799395 GCA_030264415.1 Sardinella fimbriata
AAGGAGGACTGCTCACAATCATACATGAGGCGTCTGGCTCAGAGGTCTGTCTGGCTGTTTCTCAATGCATGTCTACTCTATAGTGTAGTGCACTTTGTATGGGGAAGTTTTTAAACAAAGTCTCTGAGGACTCACAGGATGTGTTCTACTCATCCCTACACATCCCTTTGGTTTAGACCTTTCTAGAGAATTCTTTCTTCTTCAGATATATTGCCTTCAGCAACTTGCTCTCAGCTCTTTTTTCTGTAGCTTACCATCTAAGTTTATCTTGCAAAATTCATTTTCTAAGATGGATTTTGGTCATATTTCCACATTATCAAACCACTATCAAGCCCAAATTAACACAAATGGAAAAGATCCTGCAGCGCCCTTATCATCTGTGTCACGTCTTCAAAGAGAGAAAGAGAGATAGACGAAGGCGAACGGGGGGGACCGGGGGGGACTGGGGGGTGGAGGACGACATGAAAGGAACTCGCCTAATTTTGACGGAGCGGCGCAAGCCTGCTGCACACGTGCCTGAGCCCACAACCTCTCGATTACTCACAACGGGTCAGACAACCATGACACAGACACCGCCGATGATTATGACGGATGACCGTAAAAAAGGGGACTTGCGTTGAACTCGAAGTCGACGTGCACGGGGAGGTTCAACCCTTGGCTGCCTTCAGGTCGTGCTACGATCGCTGTTGGTGGGCCTCAGTGAGGCAACGAGTCAGTAGGCTACAGCCAACGCACAGACGCACAGAACGATATCAGAGCAGCGCTTGGAATCCTCTCCTGGCAGACAGAGCCCCTTCCTATTACAGTACATGTATGATTTAAAATATGGCGTTGATCACTCATACATGTCATAAAACTGCTGCTCTTTCTACATAACACATACTGTACATAACATATAAAAATCACAGCGTACTCCACAAGATGAATATGGAAGGCCTTTTAAATGGGAAGCACACTTTTATTTTTTATTTTTAGCTTTTTTCCCTAGAAGGAACACTAGGATCTGTAATGCGTGTTAGCACATCTCATCTCAGCACGCAACTCACCTCCGCAAACACCAAAACATGTTGCTCGTGAGTTATTTTTATGTAGTCGGTCTGTACGACAACAGACATAATCTTTAGTTTCCTCATTGCCTTTCCATGCCAGAGACATATACTCAGGGATTTTTAACGGTGGAAGTAAAAATTTGGAAGGTTGGAACTCCACCCCATCCCCTCCCCACAACCCCCCCCCCCCCAGCTTACTGTGTATCAGACAAGGGAGTGTGTGCAGGAGCGATGACATACATGCAGTGAGAGGATAAATGGGGCTCCCTTTCGTGCTCCCCAGGTCTCTGTCTCTCCCGCCTTGAGCGTGGGCAGGCAGCGAAACTCACAGGACGCTCGTAGCTCGCACAAACCCGCTGAGGCAATAAAACTAGTGGAGAGAGCAAGAGGCAGTTTTTAGAGAGAGCGAGCGAGGGAGAGGGAGAGTGAGAGAGAGAAAGAGAGAGATGGAGAGCGGATGAACGGAGTCTGATCAGTTTCAGCTGAATGTTTCCTGTGTCCTTCTTCCAACACCGCTCCCCCTCCTCCTCCCCAACCACACATACTACTTCACCCCCCACCAACCTCTCTGCTCCATCAGAATCCTCAACCACTCCCCCCACTCCCCCAACCACCGGTATCACATTCATACGAGCCTTTGAGCGAATTGCGTTCCAGGCTGGAATGTTTTCCGATTGCGCGTGTTGGCTGGCTGGGAACTGTTTGCGAGCCGCACTAAATGAGCCGTGATCTGCATTATCACATGTGTGGCGGCCGCAGCTCTCTGCTGCCGTGTCCCTGATTACCTCATTCACACATGGCCACCATCACTCTGAATCACCAACCAATCACAGCTCCCCTTTGCACAGCTGCCTGTGACTCATCGCTATGCCTATACTGTAGGCCTTGATGTTTTTGTTTTCAAGGGAGTGATGTGGGCTGTGTGTGTGTGTGTGTGTGTGTGTGTGTGCAGGGGGTTGATGGGGGGTGAGGGAGTGAAGAGCACTTGGCTCGTGTCCAGAAGTCGTCGGTCTGGTGCGGGGCCCCCGAGACCAGGGCAACATGTGAGTCCGCATGATGTCTCCTCCAAGTCAGAAGTTCACGTCCCAGCCTTGTTAATGTGCCTCCATTTCCGCAAACGTTACTCGACTATGTTGCTGCATTAGGGCCCGGGATCCGACGCCAAGCAAAATGAATAAATAAGATAATATTTCCATGGAGGAAACTCTCTTTGGAGGATCCCCCTGAGCCAATGGCCTGCGCTTTAAAAGCCAAATTGTGGTGAGTGCCCCGGGAGGACAGAGAGTGAGGGAGGAGAGAAAGAGAGAGAGGAAGGGAGAGGAGGAGGAGGTGGAGGAGAGGGAGAAGGACAGCAGTTTCACATCTTTAACCGTGCCAATAATCCCTTCATTCTGGGACTTGGATTCCCTCCTTTTTTCCCCGATGCAGCACTGATCTAGAGGATTAGGCACAAAGTACCCGGTCCGCAGAAACAACCGCTCTGCAGCCGGGGCCAAGCAGCCCTCCCATCCCCACCACCCCAACCCCCAACACACACACACACACACACACACACACACACACACACACTCCAGGCACCCCACCCCCACCCCTCTACCCCCTCCCAAACCCCCAGATTTAATATCCTTTCTCCGTCTACGCTTTAACTCTGCAGGCTGCACTCAAAAAAAAAAAAAGCCCAACTCACCTTGCACCTTTGGAATCAGACATCAAAAACACATTTATAATAACGTTCCTGGCTGAATGATGGATGGCTTGGTGAGGCCGGAGTTTTGGCAAAGTGTCTGTTTTGGTTGGAATTCCTCTGTAAGCATCTTTTCAGGTTTCATTTTTCTCTTAAAAGTCTCTGCCTGATATCTCTCTCTGCCTGAACTTGCCTCAGCTCTTACCTCCAGGTCCAAAAGAACATTTTAAAATATAACGCACTATTGAAGTATGAGGTGCAGAATTTAATTGTTAAACCAATACCATCCATCACAGGGCAAACAGCTTAAGGCATAGGACCAATGTAGATATCGCTGATTCTCAAATGCATCATCTTTATGTTATATTAGATAATTTTTCCCCCTGCTTTATCTAAAACATGCTTGGACACCAAAAAAAGAGAGATTCAATGGGAAAATCTTATTTCCAAATGCAACAAAGAGTTCAAGAGTTTGTCTGTGAGAGTTTGTGCCAAAGAGGACTCAAATTCAGCATGAGCTTACAGGAGCGTGGAAGCTGATCAGACACTGAGGTCATGAGTTGAAAGCACTGAGGTCACAGCCTCTGATAATAATTCACAAGTATTACACTTTTTTACGATGTAAGTTTTTATTACACTCATTTTCTTTACACTTCTCAGGGCATAGACTGAGACCAAGTTTCAAGTGAACAACTATATAGAGTGCCTTAAATTGGTCTTTTGTGTTGGTGTACCGTATCTGACAAACAAGAGCTTGCGTTTGCAAGTCTAATAAACAACTGTAGTTTTTTTCACCTTTCATCTCCAAACAGCATGAGACTGATGGTTAGGGAGTGAACGCAGAGGACCCTAAAATGCCTCACTTCCCATTTTTACTGAAGCCCAGTCAAAATCAACACTATAAAGAACCGTCAGCCCCAAACCACGAGAACAACTTCCCAAGACTAATTCCATGGAAAACGCAGGTCTCAAGGCCTCTATCTCAGCACAATGAAAGTATAAAGCACATGGACATAAAGACACAACTCCTTTTTTACTTCCATGTGCAATTTGATAATTGTACCATCACAACTAAACACATAGATATAAGAAAGAAAATTTACTCAGTCACACAAGGAGTTCAAAGGATTTTTTGAATGTGTCAAATATCCCATGTCCAATATACAGTACACAACAATTTAACCTGGTGAAAAAAAATATTCAGATCTTGACAATTCTTCCCCTAAGATCTCTTAGGATTCCTTGGTTCTTATAACCTCTTTCTGTGATGATATATCATATGGTTGGGAAGAACTATCAAGAAATGCCACTAATGGTTGGATGCATTTGCGCAGTGTTTCTCTAACCCACACAGGCACATTTGGTTCATGACAATTCACAAAATTCAGCCATCACTTAAGATGACAACTTTGGATCATAACCTCAACATAAAACAGAGCATTACTATGCAGTTCACGTCAGCTCCAGTTCTCCAGTTGAATTTTCGTAATCACACACACACACACAGCCCTTTACTAGAGTTGCCTGTTCTGCAGTTTTGACCAAAATGCTAAGAAGCCCTGGAGTGAATCTCTTTTATAAAAAATGAGGCCCACCACTCCGTCAAGCTGGAGTGCTGATGTAGCGCAAGAAATAAGTGATTACTCAGAGGTAATAAAAGCCATCATGGCCTAATTCAGCGCTGAGTCCTTTCAGCAGATGACCGAGAGCCTGCGGAGCGCTCGCACGTGTGAAATAAATACACGTGTAAATTACAAAGATTGATTGGTCAGGGACACCCAGCGAGCAAAAAAGCGAGTGTTATCTTTGGAGGGGTGTTCCCTCAGTTTCTTGTTTGGAAAAGTGAGTAGTGGGACCAAAAAAAAAAAAAAAAAAGAAGAAACCTGCAGCTTCTGGGAATGCTCCTCTTTATCATTTGATATGGAACACCGACGGCAATCCCGCCCAGAGCGACATGGAAAAAAGAATAAATTTCAAGACTGTAGCCTCTCTTTGGGGCCTAGCTGCCAGCGTCCTAGCGTAATAATTCTGAAGCAGTGACGGATAGTTCAGTAGATTTAACCACCGAGATGATTAACCGTGTGGTTTGAGCTCACGTGTGGGTGGTGGGGGAAGTGGTGGAAAAAAGCTCATTTTTTGAGCATGTGTGTGTGTGTGTGTGTGTGTGTGTGAGAGGGCTCTGCTCTAAAAAGAAAAACAGATACTTAACATGTCATGTGCAAACGAGAAGACGGACACTTTCTTGAATGTGCAGTGACGGCAGTTTTATTCGTTCGATCCACTCACGTCACGACCGAGATTAATTATACAAATTACTGTCTGTAATTGTAAAATTGTTAAATATTTAGTGGTGTAATGTTATTATTCTCAGCAAAGAATTTGTCACTTAACCCTGCCCATTCAGAACTATTAACACACATTTCTAGCCTTTGTCACTTTCCAGGAACCACAATATGGCTTGATATTCTGCAATTGACTAGGGAGAGCTTCTCTCAGTATCTCTTCGGTGTGATGAGAACCATATTTTAGATTTCCATTGACAACATGCCTGTAAACAGTTTCAAGGCCAGTAAACAAGAAAAGGAACCATCTGCAAGATAATTATGGTAATTACAGTGATTTATACATCAGGAGTTATGCACATCCAAGCACCAAAGTTCTCATAAACGAGTCACATCTTAATTTCAATTTGTGGGGACTGTTTAACGATCCCGTCAATGGAAGTCCTCATGTATTTCCACGCTGTATCATTAGCCGAGTTCTAGCCTCAGAATGTCTGCTGCGTGCTGCACAAAAGAAGCTTTCAGAACCGGGGCAGGCGCGCGCCGGGGCCACGGTAAAAAGGTCTTAAATGGTTTGGGTCGGAGAGAGAGAAGGGTGGAGGGCGTCTGCTCACAAATGGCTACTGTGACGTCAGAGCCGTCGGCTGTGGTATGTTCGAGAGGGGACGGAGTGTCTCGCCACATGTGGTGACCTTCCTCCCCAGCTCCCCGTCCCCCTGGAACTGGGGCCCCAGATTCTGTCTCAGTGGCCCATGGGACGTGGAACCGGGTTAAGGCAGAGGGGAGGGGCACATGTGGAGGGGAGGGAGGGGGAAATGGGGGGGGTGGGGGGAGGGTGGGTTAGGTTGTCATCCTTCCCTTTTGAAGGGACAGTAAATTAGAGGGGGTCCTCTCTCTCTGCCACATCAGCTCTTGGCAGTAACCCAGCCCCTTTGGGCTTGAACACACGGACACGCCGGTCGGTCGGCTGGTCGGCCGGCTGGTTGGGCCGGGCCAGGCGAGCTTATAGGCTGGGTCGGGTCGGGCCGAGCTGAGCTTTTTTTTCTCTCTGCCGGGGTTTGGCTCAACACTGCTCCACAGTTGCGGGTTCACTTCCAGCGATGACGCCTTTGTTCTCTTCAAGGCTGTGTGCAGGGGACTGCAAATGCAATCAGTGAAAACTCGGACATAAAATATAATGGGGGTGGGCTGTGGACTTGTGTGTGTGTGTGTGTGGGGGGGGGGTTGAGAGTTATGGAGCAGGGACGACTACTCTCCCCTTTGAGCTGGTTCCGTTTTCATTAAATTTATTGCCCTCAGCCAGCTTCTGACCAGAACCCTCTCGGAGTGTACAGCATGCCAGAGGGGCTACATTTGTATCACAGTGAACACAGCTGTTTAACCAAATGCATGTTTTCAGTGTGTGTGTGTGCATGTGTGTATGTGTGTGTGTGTGTGTGTGTCTGGTGGTTGCCCCCCCCCCACGACTTCCCCCACCCCCAAACACTCCTGAACAGATTCGACGGAATGCTGGTGAGTCGGTGACTGCAGCTTTTTCAGCAAAACTATTATGTGCTTGATTGCTACAAGGTTTCCTGCAGTTTGCAAACTTTTTCAGGCGAGTCTGATTTTCATTTTACTTCTTTTCTTTCTCTCTCTCTCTCTCTCTCTCTCCCTTTCTCCCACCCATCTCATAGAGTGGCTCGCCACTTCGTGCTCTCTGACTGTGTGAGTGTGTGTGTTTGGATTCTGGTTCCAAATACTTGGAAAAACAATCTCCATCCCCTTGCAGTTCATGGTGTCCAGTTGCTGGGAGCAATTCATTTTATTGTGAAAACATGGGGCCTCCTCAACCGGCCCAATCTCTTGCCTAGAGGCTCGTGTATCTGCAGAGTCCACAGTCTCTGTCAGATCCATCATCATGTGTTGTCCTGTTAACACTGCATCACCCCCCTGCGAGCTGCATATACTGTAAACTAAAAGCAAAATAGCCACAAGCTGACGACATGTGTACCAACCGAGATAAAATGTGCATAATTATATCATCTCCGGTGGGGTTTGGGGGGGGGGGGGGGGGGGGTTTTAGATATACCGCTTAGTGGTACATTACATGACTGCCACACATTGTTGCATGTGACATCCAGTGAAAATGAATGTCCAATCATACTCTCTTGACACATCCACAAGTTCAACCACAAGTCTTACAGATTTGCCCTGAGTTTTACACATGTCCACACACACACACACACATACTGTTCAGAACCTGAATTCTTTCTTTAACATAATGTTGTGTATAATCAAGCACAAGGGATGAAGAAATCCCAGCAGACCAAAATAGCTTACATGCTATGAGCTTAGTAACGCTATATGCCCACTAGCTTCATTAGCCTTATGTGTTTTGTCTGTAAATAGACCATTTCAGGTTCTAATTCCATAGCTGGACAAAACAATGCTTGAACATTCTATCCTGGTCCCCAACTTCTTCCTGTTACATGAACATAACATAGAATGTTAAACAGGAAGTCCTGGGGGACCAGCTTTGGAACTAGAACCTGAAATGGTCTATACAGTAGGTGACGCTACGGCACACATGGATGCAGGAGGATTTGTTTCATATGGCTCCTTGAGACTTGCGTAGAACTGAAATTTTGTCAGCTGAGGTTCTATGGTTCTCCAATCTCCAGTTATTCCACAAAAGCTGAGTTCGACCAACCTGTGGTCCAGGACAGACGGGGAGCAGTGTCTGGGGACAAAACCTTACAACACGTGGGTGTGTGAGAGCTTGTTGAATGCAGCTCCTTGAGACCTACGTAGTCTACTGCCCGAATTTAGCCAGCTCAGGTGGTACGGTTCTTGAGTTATTTGTGTCCGACCACCCCATGCTCTAGGTTGGCCGCAGCAGGGATGGAGCGCCCCCCCCTCCCCAGATCAAATAGTATTACGTGTTTAAACTCCAGTGAATCTACAAGCCCAGCGAGTTTCACTATGCTCTGTGTTTCAGTGACCGGGGGACGGATGACTGAAAATCACTGGAAAAGAAAAAAAAAAACGTGAAGAAGGGGAACTCGAGCAACACCTAGCGACAGCTTAGCAGAGGTCATGATGATGTTTTGGGAACACAGAGTTCCAGGAGTGAATAATTACGTGGTTATAGGGACAAAATATTGCATGTGTGACACCAGACCAAGTCTGGTTTGTGTTGCATCTGCTTATGTTGTTTGGACATGGACATGGAGCTATTTGGTTGTTTTCGGTAAACTCATACGAGTGCTGCTCCCACTGAACATTTTGATGATGTGCTGGAAAGAAAAATGACCCGCAACGACTCGGCCACACCAGGAAATAGACGCTGAGATTTTGATAGGGCCAACTGGAAGGGATCACTTAGGAGCAAATTGCCTCAATTGGTTTTTTGAGCTGCTGATTCGTCCCATCTGTTGACAATAAACATTCGACAATGCTGCTCGGGGAGGGATATCCACAGAGGGGATGTGTCTGGGCATTATTCGCCCTCCGAACGTCCTCGCTCTGCAACACGTCAGGCTTCAAGGTTCGTCAAACCCGCTGCCATTCTCAGTGTCCCAGAGCCTAATAGACATAGATGTTGAATGAAATCACTTGTGCTTAAGGTGGCCTTTCAAAATAGGACCCTCTGGTTCCAATTTCTTTTGGAAGAGGTAATGGTTTCCATTCGGTAATGTCAATGCAGCATTCCAAAATAATAAAGCTTTACATTCTGACTGAAGTTAAATATCAGGGTTTTATAAATAATAACGCATTTTGGCATAATGCTATAACATTATTAAAAATGGTGAAGTTGAGGCTCAGTATTGCTAAGCTCTGTGAGCAAGGTTTTTTTTTTTTTTTTTTTAAGTCCCTTCAAAAATACCTCTCTTCACCAATGTATTTTTCGATCTCATTTCCTTGTCGTGTTTTGGAGGAGAAAATCTGGGCACCGTAAAAGCAAAAGTGCAAAACAAAGTCATGCACTGAGGACTCACCAACTACACCCCCCAACCCACCCCCTCTTCTCTCTTTCTGGCCTTAATCACGTAATAGTTTGCAGTCAGCCTGTCTGCTGTAGTTCACAAGGGTAGCCTGAAAGGCCCATCTAGGCTTGCCTGGATCACATCATTGTTGTTGAACACTCAATCTGTCATTTCTTCTCTTGAGCTCTGTTGAGTTAATCATTCTGGGAGTTACGGATCAATGCTGCTGCTGATGTGTGTATGTATACATGGTATATATCATGGTATAAAAAAAAAAAAAAAAAAAAAAAATGAAACATAATGAGCCAAATGTTCTTGTACATCTCACTTTCTTACACAGAAGTTATTTCCTTTCATACACAATTCTTATGAGAAACTGGATGCAAGTTTTTAAAAAAAAAAAAAAAAATTCAGCACAACCCGTTCTGCACAGAACATTCTGATTTTGGGCTCTTAAAAAACAGCCATGCAGCGTGACAGTCCCCCTACATCACCCATGGAATGCCCCTTTATGTGAAAAAGCAACACTCCATCAAACTCTCACCCACGTCAGCTTGTCCCGTGCCTTCATATTTTTCACACTATAAACAACGTCAGTAGGGGGTGTTGGCCCGGTCGACTTCGCCCGCACCCTTCTTAACCCTTGACCCAGGGCGAAGGAGAGTGAGAAAAGAGAGAGAGAGAGAGAGAGAGAGAGAGAGAGAGAGAGAGATTGTGAGAAAAGCGAGAGAAGAAAGAGAGAGAGAGAGTGGAAGAGTATAGTACCCCCTTGAGCTCACTGTGCCACCATTGCTCTTTAACACAGAGCAGCAGCTCCTCGTTTGGCCATGACTGTAGCCTCTGGCTAAACCATCGCTTGGACGCACCTCAGACCCGGGCATTGTGCCTCAGGAGCTGCAGAAGCCCTGCAGGTTATGGCACTCACACAGACACACACACACACACACACACACACACACACATACAGACACACACAGACACTTTTCTCTCTCTCTCTCTCTCTCTCACACACACACAGACACTTTTCTCTCTCTCTCTCTCTCTCTCTCTCTCTCTCTCTCACACACACACACACACACACACACACACACAACCTCTATCACACACACAGACACTTTTCTCACACACACACACATACAGAAGAGAAAAGAAAAGAAGGAGAGAGAAGGCTCATCTGTTTCCCGTAACCTAGCCGGGGCCGTGCTGTTTGGCTAAGAATTAATGCGCCTAGCGCTGACCCCCTGGCAGCCGCCGTCCTTTTGGGCCCGGCACCGAGTGGGGCCTGGTGGGAAATATCACCGGACACCCTGGCCGGCCGTATATTAGCGCGCCCGTACAAGGGGCCACGTCCGCACAGAGTGAAGGGTCGTTTAGGGAGGAGATAAATTAGCCACGCTTAAGGTCAGCACTAGGAGGGCGATGGGGTGTAAGTATGTGTGTAAGTGACAGTGCATGTGTGTGCATGTGTGTGTG
>JASCQX010000093.1:14212448-14225078 GCA_030264415.1 Sardinella fimbriata
TTATAAGACCGAAAATATATTGAACACTGAATATATATTTTTATTGATTCCAAGGCTTCCAAGGGGCGTTCTGATACGGGTACTGTTCTTTTACTGTCTATGGTAGGCCTACTGTACAGTGGATAGCCTACTTTAGAATACAGATGTCTTTTGTTCAGGCTTCTGGAGGCGACTGGAGCTGTGACACTCAAAGGGAATCATCAGTCTGCTCTGTGGAGTAAAACCGGACTGGTTTTAATATTTTAGGATCAGTGTCTTAAGCTTATTTCACTCAATATTAGAACTAGCCTGTTAGCTAACTTTGTTAGCTCCCTGGATTAACATAC
The DNA here is from genome assembly GCA_030264415.1 of Sardinella fimbriata. Lineage (NCBI taxonomy): Eukaryota > Metazoa > Chordata > Actinopteri > Clupeiformes > Clupeidae > Sardinella > Sardinella fimbriata. Next base: position 14,212,775 of record JASCQX010000093.1, read on the forward strand.
GTTGTTTGTGATCGGGCACACCGGCAGCCTACAGTGTGAGCGCAAACCGAAAAGAGGCAACTGTGCTCCAGTCCGTTCCATTCCGGTACAACTGAACCAGAGACAGAGATGGTTTGGTTGAGTATCTCTGACTGAACTGTACGCAGTGTCAATGTCAGCAGGACAGGAGAGGAGACTCTAAAAAGGAGTCCTGTGTATCTGGGCTCGATTGCTCTTCCTTCATCCTTAAAGTACCCGGATGTTTGTCACTGTAAATTGAAATTGAATTTTGAGAACTGAATTTGAATTGTGAGAATTGAACCTGTATATGTTATAGAGATTGAAATTTCAAATGTTATTCGATTCCAGTTCCAAACGAATTAATTCAATTTCAAACTATACTATTCAGATTCAGATTTTCAATGCAAGCATTCAAATAACAAAATACAATATCAATTTGTGTAATGCAAATTCAGTTTTTCAATGCAAATATTCAAGTTTAGCCATTCAAATTCAAATATAAATTATTCAAATTCAGTTTCTGATGGCACACATTTCTGCCCATATCTGCAGCCCCTCCAAAATGACCTCAGTAATAAACTTACTGTACCTAAAAAATCCCAAGCCATGGCAATAGGCTACTCATGGGTCAGTAATGCTGAGTGTAGCCTACTCATGGGCCAATAATGCTGAATGTAGGCCAAGGGGCAGCCCAAAGAAGGCAGAGAAATCTGAGAGGCTGAGCCAAGTAGTTGTCCCTTATAAATGTTCTACAACTGAGAATAACTTAACCTACTATTGTATAGCCTATGCTACAGGCCTATTTAGCTTATTCAAATAAAAGTAAGTCAAGGCACATTGATGTTTTTAGGTTAATTTGTGAAACTCATAGTCTCCTTGATGGTTCCATGGCTCATCAGGGGGTAGAGGCTTTCTTGGCTGGCACTGGTGCTGCTGTGCACCCCACAGGATAGTTTAATGGCAAGCTCATGTGAAATGAAACCATAACCAAAATTGTCTTTACATCGTCAGTCAACATAACTTCTAAAATGATGATCGCTGGTTCTTATGATTTGGTTTGCAAACAAATCCACATGTATGGTCAGAATTTACAATATATTGTAGCTTTCAGAAACATCGGAGACTGTTGCGGGAGCTCCATAGGTCTAAAAAACAATGGCAGGATTACCTGGTGCCTTACAACTGATAAACGTGCTGCTACAACTCACTCATGTCTTGCTACGTCTTGCTACATCTGTTTTGCTCAGAATCTTTAACCGGTGAAAACTGAGTTGAACCGCAGGGCCAGACTTATAGTTGAACACATCATTCCACTGGTATTTCATTGAAAATATGAATCAGAATCAGAAGTAAGTGATGCTGTACTGATTTAGTAATATTTTGAAGTTTTCCCTCCATGTCTTGAAAATCTAATAGACGGGAAAATCATTTACTGATTGGTTACGTGTCTGGTTTACAGAGAGTGTTTTCCATTTTACCAGTATACTGTAGTGATAACAGATTTAATGCATGAGGCTGTTCACCAATGCAAAAAAACATTGTACATTTCCATAACAAGGTCCTAAACCCATTTGTTTTAGCATAGAGATATTCCCATGGGGTGGCAGTGGCAATGCAAGAGGAATATTGTGCCAATGAGTTATGGTGAAGGGGCAAAATACAGAGCATACTGGATTTTGCTTTTAAGTTTCCTGGTAGTTTTAATGTTCATCTATTGCATTTACATACAGTACTACAAAACCTAAAAATGTAAGACATAGGATGTCTGCAGTTCCTAAATGGAAATTCGAATCCCCAGTAAATGCCACTGATCCATTTCCATTAGATCAAGCAGACTGGGAGCGGGACACAAGGGGGAAAGGGACTAATTTATTTAAAAGAGTTGCCATGGGGAAAAGCATTCATGATTAATGTGGGGGTTGATTATGCAACCAAATGACAATAATTCACACCCAGTGAAACCCAAGCCTGTTGGTTGTTGAGAACAAATAGAGTAAGATAGACTAATTGGCACTGAAAATGTCCAATTTCTGTGGATTACATACAGTAGTCTATATAAATGACTAACATAGAAAAGAAAAATGCACTTTTATTTTTCAAATGACAAAAAAAAAAGAAAAAGAAATTCCACCATCACAGCGGAAATTAAAGAAACTTGATGATATTAGTTTAAAAAACAATATACTTTATTTTGAAAATAAGAATTCATTAAAGTTCATATTTTACCAGACCATGTTAAAATCCTTAGTCCACATTTCTGAAAGGCTACCTTTGGGGTAGAATATAGGAAGACATGTTGTCTGTTTATATTATCTACTACAAAGAAGTCATCAGAAAAAAGTGATTGATCGCATGAGAGAGTTGACAATCTTAAAGTCAACAAAAAGATGTATGTATCTCTGTAGGCACTGGCAACCTATACAGAGGCCTGGATCCAATCCAAAAGATGAAGTTTTGACTGCAGTTTGAAAACAGTACAGTAATTCTCACTTCATCCTGTGTTTAGTGAGGCTATGCGAGGCCTCCTGCGGTTACTGTATGTGTCCACTGATACCATATCATTTTGTTTGCCAGAAGACTGATCTAAGTAAACCTCAGATTGGCCATTTCTGTTTCTTATACAAGTTGTAACAGGTAGCAGTTTACCAGTTTACTGTCACAAAGTTTACTGTTTTTTGTACAGTTTGTAGGCCTATGTATTTTCTTTTTTAGCAACAAACAATCTTAAGGAGGGCAGCTTGAATGATCTTAACAGATGAAAGCATCACCTTGTGTCATGCGGAAGTCATCCCCTAATGGCTTGGTCATATATTAATAATTAATGCAACTGTGAAACACAATAAATAATCCCAAGATGTCAGGGGACAGGTTTGAGCACTCCTTCATTCCCTGCAACACCTGCACATCCCATGGCAGCACAGCTCCATGTCCATAGCTGCAGAGAGATAGCTGCGAGGAGAGGGTCTATTGAGAATGTGCCCAGAAAAGTTCATTGCTTTCATTGGAAAGTTCTTCATTAGTTTGAGCTTGTTTAGTAATATTTTAAACAAGTCACGCATTAACTTTTCTTTCATTCCGTATAGCCTATTTCTTTTCTGACTGGGCAAGCTTCTGATGCAGCCTTTTAAAGAGCATACAAGAAACTCTAAAATTTGCAACCTTTTGCATAATGTTGTTAATAGTTTCATTGAATCTCTAAATACATCTACTGAACAATGGGATTTGATTACAGATTGCCGGATGTCATTATGGTCAATATAACCTAAAAATAAGAAACTAAGAAACATTATCAAAGATGCCTCCACAGATGATGCAACAGAGAAGCTTAGCAGCATGCACAGCACACATCAGCCTCTCCTGAACTCGCATATGGGCCTGCGGCTATTCTGTGACGACTTATTGTCTTATTTCACATTTATAGTCAAATTTCCATTAGGTTTTACGTGGCACTAACATTTTGAGTGTTTTTTTGTGTGCGATATGGAAAATAAGGATCATTAAAGTAAATTATAACTTAATAGAAAGAAAATCATTGAAACTTACAATCCAAGTCCTGTTCAGAGACATCAACAAAAGGTTTTCTACACACATTGAACAAACAAATATGATCTTAATGGCTAAAGCTGAAATTAACACAAATTCAAATTAAAAATTGGTCCTTGTAAAACCTAGCCCTGGAAAATAAATCAGATATCACATCAGCATTAGGCCAACAAAATCATAATTTTATGAAATCTTTGTTAAATATAAAACTGAAATCATTATAGCGTAAATTATAAATAGGCTATGGAATTCCCCCAAACACAAAAATAACAGAAATTCTGAAGATTTTCAAGTTTTGAAGTAGCCTGTACATAAATGATAATGTGTTAAATTAAATATCCAGTATTTCTGTTACTTGCCATTTAAAAAGTAATACTTAACACACTACGCTACGCACTATTCTTTACTGACTTAACTTCCTGAAATAAAGCCTTGAAAAAATATATTAGCTGAACTGTATTTAGAAAAAGAAATAAAGTAGGCCTAACCTGCTTCTACAATATATCAGGTGATTTTTCAGGGATATTTGTGTTGGATTTGTTTTTCCAAGAGTGCCTAGACTACTGAGGTCCAAATGCAAGGTGTGCATTCTGGAACATCTGTGTTCTCTACCTGTTCTTTTTGCTTAAGCATATGTCATACATATACAGTAAGTCTATCCACCATTGTAAATCCAATAGATGTGTCCTTGGAAATAAGAGAAAGCACTATGCTGCAATAGCATCAGTAAACACATTCCAAAAACCTAAGCATGGCACAAATAACCCTGTTATCCCAACTAATACGGATAATAATAATCAATAACTACAAGTTAAACATATAATTAAACAATGAACAGACCGATTAAAAAAACTATTTATTTTTGTCTTTCAAGGTACATTCTATGTCAAACACTGATTAACTTAACAATATCTTAAAGGATGAAATAAAATCAAGATGATGAAGATTTTTGAATATCTGAAAATCTACAATATTTACTTGAACAAGCAGTTACAAAAAAAGAAGAATTTAAGCTAATACAATTGAGCGTTTTGATATTGCACATGGCATGATATATAACTCTCTCATTAGAAGTTATGTTAAACACATTGTATTTTGAATACTGCATGAATGCACAACTGCCTTTCTGAAGTATTCAAAAAATATACCCCCTTAGACCATTTCAAATGTAAATGTCATTTCATAGTCATTCTCTTCAAAACATTTTGATATATTACACAAAGTTGCAGTTTAACAAAAACCTGTTTCACACCAATTTAAAAGCATTTCACTTTAATGCACTCTTTTGGTTGCGTAAGAAAAATGTTACAACTTTCTCTGGGATGTAAGAATAAAACGGTAAGACTGAAACTATGACGCATCAGCTCATGCAAACATACAGTAAAATTGAAAATATGGTCAGTCCTCATCTTTTCATTATATCAGTAGATAATTCCCTACAGCAACTCCATTTGAAAACAAAGATTTATGTTTATACGTAATTCATGGCTCTATAGACAAAGCCCAAATAGTGTTAAGCATTCTATATGTTCCTTGAATATTTAAATAGTATATATTCTTTAAATAATTCTGCATAGAAAAATAAAATTAAATATGAGGGTAATCACACTATGCATTTACATTTGATGGTGATCATAAAACATGATACTTAGATTTTTCTGTTCTTGACACATTGTAATTATTCATGGGATTATTTCTTCCATTGTTGACCATTGTAATTTACAAACTGCACAACAAATACAAACAATGTCAACTTACAAAATAAATTCATATACGCTTACATGGCAAGCAGCTTATTCACTTGGGCTGATGAAATGTCCATTTGGATGCCATCCCCAAACACCAGAGCAATGACATTCATGAGAATAATGATCAAATGTTTCTTTGCAGAAATAGTTAATGGATTCATATATCCAACAGCTATCTGTGTGATGACTTTTAATAGTATTACATCTTCTCAGGGGCAAACAGTTACCATAATAGAGAGATGATCAATTAGCACAACTCAGTCCCAGAGTGAAAATGACCAGCCCCACTTGTTATTCAGTTACAGCACCCTATGAATTGTTCAAAAACAAACTTAGCTGATGTATATGAATTGCAAAAGTAAACACAATACACTTTCAAATATTTACTGATTTGGTGTAAAATTAGAAAGGAAAAAATAAAGACAGGAAACTCGGACGACAAGACACAACATAAGTGAGAAAGAACTCATTCTGGTAGCAGCAATAACAATTAAATCCAATGTATGTTTCATCATATACAATTTATAAAATTATAGAACCATTATAATTGTAAGTGTTCAAATTTGTCACACAATTATAGTTTCTACCTTTCACTTCAATGTCATGCTCCAGTCTTTTTGTTCTTTCAGAAGGCACTTTTTGACAAAAGAAAAGGATGATGACTATATTTTACTCATGGTTGTCTGTTCTTCTAACACTTGAAGGTAGTCGGGTGTACCTTGTAGTTTTGCTTTTAGTTCATAATATTCACTTTTGCGCTGTTCAACCACTATCTTACTGTGGTTCCCCCCTATTAAAGACTTTTTTGCCTTTTTGTCCTGTGTTTTATCTGGGTACCGAATTTCAAATCCACTGACACCAATAGTATTGAAATCCTTTTTATTCTTTAAGTAGTGGTGAAGGGACATAGAGTCCCTTCCTGGAAGAAATTCATCCAGTTCATCGATAGTGCTCAGCCTCTTCCTAGGGTCCAGGGGCAGAGACTCTTTGTCTTTGTCAGTGTTATTGCACAGGATGATTTTCTGCCTTTGAGAGTCTGTAAACTTAAAACCTGTTTCAGAGTCCCTGATTCCACAGGTGTGACTTTTACTCATATGCTCTATAGTCTGAGGGATGAATGTCTCCCCACCTAGATCATCATTTTTGTTGTATTTATGGTTATGCCGTCGTAACCTAATTGGCATGGAGCCACATTCTTGGTTTCCCAACCCCTCTTGTCTTACAGCTGGCTTTTTGTTGCGCCTCAGCACAAAGATGAGGAGGCAGAAAGCCACGAAAACCGTGAGAATCAAAACCACCAAAATACTCAGAATCATGATGGACAAGGGGATTGGGCCTCCAGGGGAAACCTTGCCCACACCTGCCGAGACAACTGATGTAAGCATTGGCATGGAACTGGTCAGTACAAGGGGGGGCTGTAGGAGCTTGGGACACAGAATTTCATTCTTAAGACTGCGCAATTCTATATCAAGGAACTGGGAAGGGGATGCACATTTGACCTCTTTCACAACAACATGTTCGTTCTGTTTCTCCAGCCACAGCTTCAAAGCCACTAAATCACACGAGCACTCCCAAGGATTCCCTTCCAGATCTATCTGAGTGAGTGACCTCAGCTGATCCAAAACACCACTTACAGGCAAATTCATAAATTGGTTGTATTTGAGATTTAGCCGAGCCAGGGGAACATGAGCAAATATGTAGGCAGGCAAACTCCTAAGTACATTATTATTGAGATATAAGAGTTGAAGGCTTGGCATGGAATCAAATGTTCCAGCTAATATTTCCTTTATGGCATTAAATTCCAAATACAAATATTGGAGGTTAGAAAGACCAAGAAACATCTCAGGATGCAGTTGTTCAAGCTGATTTCCATTTAGAAACAGTCTTCTTAGGTTTGTCAAATTTGCAAAGACTCCCTTTCGAACAGTAGCTATTTGATTACTGCCCAAATGTAGTAGATCTAAGCCCTCAAATCCCTGGAAATCAAACGGGCTGAGATCTTTAATATAATTACCACTGACCTGCAACTTCTTGGAATTTGGTGGCTTGGGTGCAATATCTGCTAAACTGTTGATATTTCTGTCCTGGCAGTTGACAGTAATCCCAAAGTCAGATGTATGAGCTTTGCAAGTGCATGGCTGTGGACAGGAGAGGGGTGGGACTCTGGTTTGATAGGAAATAATTGGACCATTTTTACCAAATGGAATACCGGCAACAATTCCATTGCCATAAATCTTTGAGGAGCTGGTTGTTTTGGGAACTTTGGTAGCTGTTAATGCTATTGTGGTTGATACTACATTTGATGTTGCCCGGTCATCCTCAGGATGGGAGGGTGGCATTCTGACATCAAAATCACTACCTGTTCCCATGGGACAAAGTTCTTGCTTATTTGTCTCTTTCAAAAGTCGTCCGTACAAGTCACTGGGAGTTTCACATACAGCCTCCCCAATAAAAATATTATAGGGCATGTTTTCCAGCCAGGCCTTTAAAGGCAATAATTCACAAGTGCAATTCCATGGGTTGTCGTCCAGTTGCAACTCCACAATTCTCCCAATGTGCTCCAGAAGTCCAAGGTATGGGAGCCTTTGGATTCGGTTTCCTCTAATGTCCAAATGTGTGAGGGAAGCAAAGCGAAAAATGTTCTCAGGTAAGATCTGGATGAGATTATCATTAAGAATAACTACTTTCAGTTTATGTAGCTTGTTGAAAGCTCCCTTTTCAATAAATTTGATTACATTATAGTCAGCCTGGAGGTATTCCAAGTTCTCAATTCCACGGAAAGTGTCTGCACGCAGCTCTTTCAATTCATTGTTATTTAAGTGCAACTGCTTTAGAGCACTGAGCCCAAAAAAGGCCCCTCCTTCTATGTTCTGTAATTTGTTGTTTCCCAGCTGCAGAGATACGGCATGTGTAAAATTCAGAAAGGAGTTCGGATAAAGAATGTACAGGAGGTTATTCTGAAAATTCAGATGGTAGAGGCTAGAACTAGCAGGTGGCTGCAGCTCTGTAGGTCTGTAAACAGTTATTTTCTCACAGTTCACATAAAGGACATTTTCAATGGACATACAAGAACAAACATTGCAGGTCTCCGCGGAAAGGCCAGAATCAGAGTCAGAAAATGATCTTGATACAGAAAGTGCCAATAGAACAAACAGCAGCATTTTGCCTTCAAGATTCCCAAGTGAACCATTTAGCAACCTTAAAGGAATGAAAAAGATAAATGATTTTACAGATGTGCATAAGTCTATATCAAATATAATGATGATAATGGTAATGTTAATATAATAATAATAATAATAATAATAATAATAATAATCATCATCATCATAATAATAGGCCTATCAATAATAATAAAATAATAATAATAGGTCTAGATAAAATGTAGAACACAGCTACTGTACTTGGTCTAGTTTCTCACAGCAACTCTTAACAGAAGGAAGAGTAAAACTTAATAGGCCTACTTGTGTCCAAACCACACATTCACACGCATTCACACACATGGACGCGTGCACGGGTGTGCACACACTCATGACTCGCGCGCGCTCACAAACACACACACACGCACGCACGCACGCACGCGCACACACAAACACACACACACACACACGCGCGCGCGCACGCACACATACACACGCACACACACACTAAATACACAACAGCTGATACAACGTTCTTGGGTCGCATCATCGGAATAAGGCATGTTATCAAATAAAATGTAATGCGTCTATGTCTGGTAAAAAGAATGAAAACTCACCCAAAGTGGCTGTGATGAATTCTCTGATCCGATTACAGCGAAAATCGGCTGAGGATAGAAAAGCACTGCTCCCATTGAGACGTCAGTATCGCAGTGGTTTCAAATATCAGCCCCAGCGCCCCTTCCAGTCAGGCTGTCCTCTTTCAAACGTATATTATTGTGTAGGCCAATAACCCACACCATTGTACGTCCTTGAGGTATTTCAGTTATAAATGCATTCAAAGGACCGTCTGCCTTCAAATGCGTCGAGAGGGGTGTACTGGTTGCAACACAAGTCCAACATTTGCCGGTTGGAAAAAAAGAATATCATTAAAATGATGCCCTAAAAAAACAATGCGGCCAAGAATCTTCAAAATGTTAACATTGGCGGATATTTGAATTCTGACAAAGTCAAAAAAAATCCTTTGCGTTTCAGCCTAGGCTTCTCACCATATCCACTCAATTTCTGACAGGCTCCTTGTGTCAGATTCTGCAGTCTGTAGGATTGTCAGTGCGTTGTCACACTAAGGTAATAGGCTACTCGGAAAGAAGGAAAGAAAAGTAGCTTAAGTGAACAGACATTCAGAAAAGCAAGATAGGCGAGTTAACTGACGCGGAAAATGAATTATTCAGCTTAGTCAAATGCGGACAAAAAGAAGGAAGTTTATCCTTATATTCTAATATGAAAACGATATTTTCTTTGAACAGACATTAGCCTCGAAGATCTTCTGGAGCCGCCTGAAATTAGGCTATATTTTGGTGTTCCTTTTCGTCATTCCTCCTAAAGACTAGGCTACTGGTATACAGCTGCATTGAGCTTCCCACGACAGGAGGGGGGAGAATGCAGAGATGGGGGAGGGGGCAGATGAAGCACAAAAAAAAGAAAGAAAGAAATATGTATATACAACAATTAACATTTACCAAACATGTTTTTCTCCGTATGGTGACAATGTTAGAGAAATCATTTAGGGGCTACCAGATTAATGAGCGATTGGAAAGGATGTTCCAAATATTTCTACTGTGTAGGCTAATATGGTGTCCGCGCTGTCACAGTCAACCAGTGGTGATCTGTTTTAATATAAGAGCACTGAAAAAGACTGAGCGCGTGATGTGCATTTCAAAGTGTTTCTGGAAGCGCTGCAGCAGACCTAAGTGACATTCAGGGCAAAAGTAAATAGATTTCTAGAACTTGCATTTGATTTAGAAGGCTACCACTGTTATTTTGCACTGACACAGCTGACATGCTTGCGCACTCAGAGAAATCATCATAGGCCTACAACAGGTGCTCAATTCCCTCCCATAGCCCAATTGACGTGTTGTGATCAGTTTCTTCAAAATACTTAAGCAGGCGATGTAAGACTATAGGCTAATGCCTTTCTCCTGCTTACAGGTTATAGCCCATCGACCGCTTTGAAGTTCTATCACACTGCATGTTAATTAGCTTGCGGTTACAGGATGAAGCGTCACGATGCATTTAGTGCATAGCCAATATCAAAACATGGCGCCCTCATCTGGTGGTAGGCTAATTACGAGACTGGCTTCAGGTCTTCGACAGCTGACTACTGGTGGAAAGCACCATTATTGGCACAACATAGGCATAACATAAAAAAAATAAAATAAAAAAGCTAATTGCTACTGATTGTAGGCCATAATAGGCCTTAGGCTATAGGATGGACATCCTGGACAATTTCCACTCAGCTTTTTAAAAATGAATCTCTCAATTAATTTTATGGAAAGTGATGGACACATGGACTGGACCATGGCAGACTATCCAAAGGCTTAGAGACTGCAAAGGAAGATTCCAGCCTTTTTCTTTTGAATCAGGTCCATCATTACATATGTAGTTCTATTAAATGTATAAATTATGATGATTTATGAGTGATAAAGCATCATTCTTAATAAATAACCTATAATCATTTTACTTAGCCTACATAAGAAAATGTGCTAACACCATTTTAAGGTTCACATGTTTGCCACGAATACATGCCTAATTAATGCCTGTATGACTGACTTGTAAGGCTGTGTTAGGCAATATGGACATTTTGTTAGGCATGTAGCCTATTCACATATTTCTTGTTCATGATTAATTAGGCCTTTATTTTTTATATAATCTTAATAATGACCTAGTAAGCCATGATCTCTACTTACGTATAAAGTAAGCAAGCGAGTTCCAACAGTCGCGCCATCATGCTGTAGGGGTGACAAGATGCTAAAATGGCCAACTAGCAGATCTGTCACATTTTATTCATAATGAAAAGGACAACATGATGAAGACACCAGTTGGGCTGATGAAATCATGTCTAGGACAAGAAATAACACTCTTGCATACAAAATCATCTAGGCAGTTAACATAATAAAGTCAGAAGTACCCTCCTTTCTTTTGTCTATAACTGAAATTTTCCTGCCTTTCATTCAAATTTGAAATGACAAGGCAAGGCAAGGCAGTTTTATTTATATAGTGCATTTCATACACAGAGGCAGTTCAATGTGCTTAACAAGTATAAATGCAGAGAACAGTAAGAAGTAAAAAATAAGATCACATAAAATAAAATACGATAAAATAAAGATACAATGAGGCAAAAGAATGCCAGTGAAAAACAAAACATAGTACAGATAAAGTAAGAAGAAAAAATAGTAGATAAAAAGACAGAACAGTAAATCATTGGGAGAAAGCAACTGAGAACAGCTTGGTTTTCAGTCTAAAACTGCCAAAAGTAAGGGCATTTTCATGACAATGAATAGCCTATGCCAGATCACAATAAACAATTCCACTTTCAACAACTGATTATGTTGTCCTTTGACTACTTTCAAACAAATATGTTTCTTGTATTGAAAATAATAGCATTTTTAAAATTTATTTACATGTCCCAATTTTTAAAAAATGTGTTTGTAATGTGTGTAGGTCGAAACAGTAGGTCTACATCACAAAACTTTAAAAGGCTAGAGGTTAGTTAGTTTTATTTAAAAATGTAAAACCTCCAAAAACCTGCTTGAAATTTAGGAAAACGGAAAACCTACCGATTTCAGTGCTCTATAGCATTACTCTCCTTAATCAGCGGTTACTGAGTAACCCAATGTTGAAATTACATCACATTTCTGTATTTCTCCCAACCCCCATTAGCCTGATGTATCAGCCGCTTATTTCTCTTCGTTCCATGTAGCGTGAGTACAAACAATTTAGATTCATTTGCTTTGCCGTCATTGACTAGCCTGGGCTTGCCCATACTTCCTGTGACACTGCACAAAATTTCGTGTTCAAGTCAGTATGGCCAAGCTGCCT